>OOFH01004275.1:4686-19519 GCA_900323355.1 Merlangius merlangus
ACCGTCTGGGGGTGGCCCACCTGGGAGACTGTGTCGTTGGACTCCCATCGCTCCAGCTCCTCCCTGACCAGCCTCTCCATCTGCTCCCTGTGAACCTCCGAGTCACGGCCCATCCGCTCATCCTATTAGCCGCGAGGGGGTTAGACGGAGAGATCAGGGTTCATCTTGAAGGTTTAGAACCTAAAGCACTTCATGACTTCATGTATTCTGTGTACGGTAGTCTGTTTATTCTGGTGTGACCGAAGAACATGTTAAAGAGACGGGACGAATCAGAGTTTTCCCTACACTTAAAATACATCTAAAAGAAAATAAACATGTACACAAACATCATGATACAGTGGTGAACAAAATCTAAGCGAGCCCACTACCAACATGATGATTTGTTTAATAAAGTGTTGTGTGCGTGTCTGGGTGTGTGGAGCGTGAACAGAATGTTAGTTTAGCTCCGGGCCCTCACCTCCATGACCCCATCCAGGAGCTTCCCCAGCACGTCCTTCCTCTTGGTCTTGGCCCGCTCCATGGCCTCCAGCTTCACGATCACCGCGTCGATCTTGGACACGATGCTGCCTATGGAGTGCTCCATCCGGTCCACGCGTCTCACCAGCCTGAGCCCACGGAGAGGCGGTGTGTGTGTTAGTCCTCAGAGTCATATTGTATGTGAGGTCCGTCATGAAGAAACAATGACAGAATGTAACACTATTGTGTTTTCCAACAGCAAATGGTTTATCTCTTCGTAGGCTGTAGGTTACTCGTTTAGTCAATCATGTAATATTGGGAGGTCCATTTCTCTGACCAGTTGAAGCTCAAGTTGATATTTATTGATCTGGAAGGTGGTATATTTGTGGTATATACTGCACAGTGAATGGATTCCGAAACATTCAGAAAACTTGGGCATTGCCTTTGTACAATTATAAATGATCTCTGAGAGCATCATTGTGTTTTCAAACTACAAGGTGAGGAGTGAGACATTTTAATGGAATATAGCTTTCTCTAACAGTTACAGCATACTGCGTTTTGGTCCGCTTGAATTCCTTACACTTGAAACTCTTCATAGGCCACTCCCCCAGAGCTGCTCCCACGGCGACGAGAGCTGTGGCCGCTGTCTTCGTCATCGTCTTCCTCCGAGTCTTCCTGGGTCCGGGGGAAGCTCCTCCCACTAGTGGGTCTTGCTAGCGAATTGGGTTCAATATCCAAGTCCTCCTAAGTGTATGGAGAACAACACACTGATCATCTGCAGGTTTACAGACGATGTCTACCCAGTGGTTATTGATCAACCTACAAATGGCCCCTCAGGAAGGAATTCTAAGTCAAAACAGACGAGATGATCTCTCACTCTCTCTTTCTCCAAGTCGTCTCTCATTTGCTGATGCTCGTGCTCCGTCAACTGCTGGTCCCCGTCATGATCATACTTGGCGAAGATCGCTTGGATCTCCGCATCCGTATGCCCCTTTCTGTGAGTGGAGGAATGAAGGAGGATACTTTAGTCGTTTAGGAGACACGATTGTCAGCAGCAACTCACATGGAACGGGTAATTTAGGAGCAGGGGAAGGGGTTTGGCCAGCTTTCTCTAGGATGCCTAAAGGTACACTAGGGAAATCGGGGGATCTGCTAGCCAATCGGGGGATTGGCTAGCAGTCACGTGCCCTAGCGACAACGCTATCCTGCAACCAAGAACAAGTCGGTCAGGTTGTAGTCACCCTTTCAGATCCTGTCGGAGCTCCTCGAAGTTCATCTTTCCTCCAGCTTGACGCAGGCTATCGGAGATGTCGTCCACAGCTGTCTTTTTCAGCCTGAGACGCATCAAGGCCTTGTTACAACCCTGGGAGGAACCGGGCAGAGGGCCAGAATACAAATAGTTAATTTCGTTAAGTAAACCTTGGGCTCTGGTAAGAAGATCGTCACCAAAGCCCTGATTTCACACTCCTATAAAACAACCTGGAAGGGGAGGAGGGGGTTTACCTTCTTAATGAGATCAGTCATCTCCATCTCAGTCCTATGCTGGGACATGTCTGCTTTCACCTCTGAGTATGTGTCGTTGATGATGGCCAAGAACATATTCTGCAGGGAAGATAACGCAATTATAATGAAGCTATAATCGAATAAATCGAAATAAAGGTTAATTTAAGAATTTGGCCTGGTCTTTAAGAACCCAGGATAATTGTTAGCATTGTCCCTGTTTTTCGCTGTCCCTGCATTTGGTTCAACTCGCCTCCTTCCTGTAGAGCCATTTCAAAATTGGGCATGGACAAGAGTCTGTGAGAATGGGCAGTTGGGTGTAGTCACAGAATCAAAACCTTTTGGTTCCCGTATAAATGGAGAAAGCTTCCTAGCAAATTGCTAGCCAACTTCTATCTCTGAACGTATCTACTCCTCGAGAGGTGAATGACAAATGCATGTTTTTATAAAAAACAAAAAGGTTGTGTACCCACCATAAGGATGAAGAAGATGAAAAAGATGAAGGTGGTAAAGTAGACTGGTCCCAGGATAGGGTTAGTCTCCTCTATCTCAGAGAACTCAAAGTCTCCCAGGATGATGCGGAACTGGGTAAAACTACACGGACAAACAAGAAAAACATAAAAAACCTATACAGCCTTTAGGCAGGAGGATATATATTACAGTGGACGCCATTTTGTGGATGCCTCTGTCCACTTATACAATAGCCCCTAATACAATAATGTGGATGCAATCTTGACCCCTAGTAGAAGAAAAGAGAACACAGCCAAATAAGCGACAAAATCAGCGTGGTTGAACATACATGCTGTTCTTGAAAGAGCTGAAGTCGTTGACCTGGGTGCCGAACACCAGGTAGGCCAGCTGGGCGTACGCCAGGAATATGATGAAGAACATGATGGCGAAGCCCACCAGATCTTTGGCACAGCGGGACATGGTGCTGGACAGCTGGCTCATGGTCTTGTTCACGTTGATGAACTTGAAGAGCTGAGAAAGACAAATAAGCACCATAGTAATGAAATTCACAGACCTACCTAGCTGCTGATGTGCAGTATGCCTCCCTAGCTTCAGAGAAGTCTGAAGACCCATCTCTTCAGACCCATCTCACTTCTGAAGACCCATCACTTCTGAAGACCCATCACTTCTGAAGGCCCATCACTTCTGAAGGCCCATCACTTGTTCTGAAAACCCATCTCTTCTGAAGACCCATCACTTCTGAGGACCCGTCCCTCCAAGGATCATTCCATCCACTGACTTGTGTAAAGCTTTGTTATAGGCTGAGAAGGACCGGAGTCTACTGTCAAATTTGATCTTCCGGTATGTCTTATCGTGTTTCAGGCTTCTGAGATCTGAGGCCCACCTTGACCCAGGAGAAGAAGACGATCACAGCCGCCACGTGGTTGAACTGGACCTGGAGATCGGCCAAGGACCTGAAGCTGGGGTGAGCGTCGTGGTTCTCTATCAGGCCTCCGAGAAGGTTGCTCACCATGGACGTCCTGGTGATGTTCATTATGATAGCCACCACACTCAGCTGAAATAGAAATGCAACATGAGGAAAAGTTATGAATTATGACGCTGTCTCAACTGCTTTTAATAACAAAAGATTATATTGTTTTAAGATTGTTCAACTTCTTCTTCTCAACTTCTGTCATTAAAGCTAGGATGGGTAATTGTTTTACTGTAATATTTGGCAAAAATGTCATAATAGCCAGTCTGCTATATGTAGGTGAAGTGCCCTGAGAATATCTGCTCATCACTTTGCTCTCCCCTGCCTCTGTGTGCCGCCCCCAAAAATTGCCACCGCTCATGTACACTTGGACCAATCAGAGCGAGGCTCAGATTCTCCGTTCTTATTGGCTGTGGGACCGTCCGGTCACCTTGGCAACGACGTTGGTGCGTCCCTGTTCACGAGCCTAGCAGTCTGAAAGTTTTGCACTACTACGGCGGACAACAAATGAATAGCAATGTCTTCATCAACGTATGATGTATGTAACTGAATTCACATGAACGCACATAACTGACGTTCGGAGGGAGGAGCTACAGCAGGTAGAGCATGGCAGGGAGGGACCAGAGAGAACGCAACGGAATCTCAACGGCTGTTTTCTCCCAAATCGCCCACCCTAGCTTAAATCGATGCCTTGAATTACAGGAGACCCTTCCTCAGAGAGACGACTCATTGCTGGTGCTCACCATGATCATAAGTACATCCATACAGTTCCACAGGTTCTTGAAGTAGTGCAGACGGTGGATGCGGATCTCCAGCACCTCCTCCACCACGTAGTACAAGATGAAGATGCAGAACGCCACCTCACAAACCCCGACAAAGTAGTCCCAGCTCGATGTATATCTGATCAGACGCACTGTTTGAAACTGCCATGAAGTGACGACCCCACCGGTGGCAGGGAATTCTACCAAAAGCCTGAACATATCAAGAAGAAAGTGGATTAACGACACACAGCCTTCTTATCACACAATTGCGTATTTTACCTACTACTAATATATTAGGTAAAAGAATGGTAATAACACATTTGACTGATTTTAATTGTGCTTCATTATTTGGATAAATGGTTTACCTCTGGGTTAGGCTTATACCGGGGTTACATGGCAAATTAGGTCAACTAACATCCTAGCACATGTGACATGCGACACACATCATTCAAAAGTGTTGTTTCTCCTCCTTGGACATCCAACCGGCACTGAGAGCCAGTGACATTTGGACAAAAGGGAGAATTTCTTTCTGCACCAGCTACCAAATCCAGGCCTACGATTGAGAGGCCTCGACCTGTTAAGATGCTAATCAATAAACGCAGCGAAACAATAGTGATTATGGCTACCATGCATAGGTTCACTTAAAAACCAGTGTGTATTTGATAATATATTTGTTTATTTTCAATCTCTATTAGGTTTTCTATTGAATATTACACATTGAGCTGCAAATCTCCCACCATTTTCTCCCTATGTCCTAACTGGGTAAAAATCCTACCTGGCAATACAGAAAAGGTTGATGTTTCCATTGTAGACAGAGAAGTCGAGAAAGACGGCTCTTGTGCCTCGGTCCAGCCAGAGGTTGTCTTTGAGGAGAGCCAGCTGAAGGGCAGACTTCTCTCTGGTGCGGGAAAGGTCTTGGTAGTAACCCCCCCCTCCATACGTAGACACCTGGCCCCAGTACCCACTCCCATTCAGCCGGCCCTCATCTGTATGCATCCACCTGTTCACCCAGCGAAGAGAAGATGACCATTTAGACAGCTGGAGTTGTTTAATACTTAGAAATACAATACGTCACAACATTAATTAGAGGGTATTGAATTGGTAGTGAATCTGGCTTTTTTTTTTTCAAAATGTGTAAAGCTTCAACGCACGCCGTTCCGTTCTTGGGCCCAAAGGGGTTGGTGTCCTCGTTGCTGGGGGTGTAGATGTTGAAGCACTCCTGCACCTCCTTTCGGAGGTCCCGGTGGATGATGCAGGAGTGGTTGTGCACCTTCACCTGTCGGAGACGAGGCACCCCGAGGAGCAGGTTCTCATAGTAGATGAGACTCTGGTTGTCTGGGAGACTCTTGTTGTTGTACCACACCTCCCAGTACATGCCATTGAGGAAAGGCCCCTCTGTGAACTGTTGGCAAGAAAGTTGGAAGCATTTTGTTAGAATATACGGAAATGGTATTAGGTTCATTTTGGGTCAGGGCAGGACAGTGTGGTGGTTTGAATGCTTGACTCCCAGACCAAAGGTGCTGGGAGTTGGATGGGACAGGTCTACCTTCCAGAAGTCTTCCATGGTGGACAGGCTTCTAAAGGTGGCATGGTTCCCAGTAGACAGCGGTGTGTCGAGGAAGAGCTGAGACATAACTTTGGTGTAGTAGTACATGTTGGTGCTCACCATCCCATAGGTCACTGTGGAAGAGATAATCATCCATAAACACAGCGAAATGCAAACAATGGACATGAAAATGTTCACTAAACAATCAGTATAAAGCTACAGCTAGCTTGGTTGTGGATTTGTTGATATTCTGCTGTAACACCTGAATGTCGCTTCTGGATGAATTAAGTGTTATCTTATCTTCCAGAAATATATTTAAATATACTGTAATGTATTTGATGTATTTGTTTATTTTCTATCTGTATGGTTCTTTCTAATACTACACATTAGGTCATAAAAACCATCCAATGTTCCCCTTTTTTTCCCTTGGCTAACATAAAAAAAGAAATAGGAAAAAGTCATAAGCCAGTCATTTCCTGATCCACCCTAAACCTCATGCTGGCACCGTCCGTAGGAGCCTCAAAAGACTGGAGAAACTTCACCAATAGTCTTTCAATTACACACCACTGAAAAGGTTTTTTTTAGTAAAACTTAGCTATTGCTTATTTTTTGCACAGAAGGCAACTTGGAGTGGTAACATGCCTGGCAAGTTCGTTTTTCAGCTTCTGAATAACTCATTTAGATGTAGAGAAAGTCACATTTTTTTATGGTCACCAATATAGTAGCTTGACTGTTCTTGAAACATTAGGTCATCATAACAGACTTCGACTGTGGTGCCTGAGTACTTTGCCATTGCTTTTTTTATTGTACCAAGTAGAGATATTTAACAGGCACCATTTGCATGATATCAGTGTTTACTTACAGATGCAGGTAATGATGAGAAAGCTGAAGTAGGTTAGCATTTCCCTCAGTAAGTTTCTCAGGTATCTTTCTCTGCTGCTGTCACTGTCTTCCATCAGATCTGTACCCCACAAAACTGCAACAAATAATATTAATAATAATGCACCATTATTATAATTAACATGTTTTAAATAGTAATGCGATGGTGTTCTTTATATCAGTTGGTAGGTTAGCCAAAGTGAATCTAAGCGGTAGCCTACTCACTTCTGATTTTCTGGAGTATCTGTTTCATACAGCTCCGGTGTTCGTGCTTGTCTTTCCGCTGGGTATCTGCTGTGGAAGAGGGGTACAGTCCACCGCGCTGGTTGTGGCCGCTGCCCCCGACCCCGGTGAAGCTACCTACGCCGCTGCTACAACTACTGCTCGAGGCTGTAGAAACAGATCTCCTACCCGGACTCGCTGGCGGCCAGTTAGCCTCCATGATCTCCTCTTCGGGTTCGAATCCCGGGTTATCCCGACTCCAGGCTTGCCGCGAAGGTGGAGACGGCGCACCAATGATTCCTCCCAAGCCCAAGTCCTGATGCTGGATACTCTCCATCTCGATCTCCAACTTTGAGTCCAATCTGTGCGGCGCGGAGCCGCTAGGTGTGCCCGCGGGGTTCCTGCCAGTTTGAGATTGTTGTGATCTCACTCGAGTCGACGCCATGGATAAGGGTCCTTATAGGGCACCGACCAACCTCAAAAATAAAATGGCTTTAATCCCGACGACAGTCTAGCCTATATAGTTAAAGTAGCCTGCATTTCTCGCATTATGAAGGAAACGCATCCAGAAAACCGTCCAAACTTTCTGAGAACACGTCCAAAATACAAAAGTTGACGAATACGATTATTTCGGAGATGCTCAAGACTAAAGGCTACATTGTTGCCAACAATAACCTACTCACAAAACGAATTCAAACAAATCCATAGTTAAAAGAAGAAAGTAAAAAAAAAAAAGATGTCCAAGACCTGGCCAGAGAGTTTGGTATAACTTGACGTCGGGCTATAAACTAAAAGTCTGCAGAAGCAAAACGCGCCATCCTAATTTGCCCAGGTTCTTCAGTCCCGTTAAACTTGGACCGTTATAAAGTGTCGCGGCTGGGGAAATGTCTTGTTAATATAATGCAAGTAAAACGCGTTCCTCGTCTGGAGCCAGCCATCTTGTTCCTGGCTGTTCCTAGCAGAAAACCCAGATTCTGATTTGCTGAGGAATCCGGTTACATTAGAGGTCATGGCGTCACAGATCTCAGCATGGGACATTGGACCAAGCCAAACTTTTATAAACCTTTGACTTATAGGCCTAGGTCTATAACGTCTCAATTACGCGGGTTCAATGAAGATTCACTTAATTAATTTCGGTGTGGGCTTTCAATACAATTCATAACTTATGAAAGACAAACCATGGTTTTGTATTTCTTATTTCCTTTAACCTAAGGTATATAACCCCAATGTTTTTTGTAGCCTACCAAGCATTTTATTTTAGTTAAAAAAATGTTGCAACGAACAATTGCCTAAGAATTATAAAAAAAAGAGGATACGTGGGTTTGTAATTACATAACCACATCTGTTTGATTCTTCGGCTGCCATAGCAACAAGTGAATAGGCCGGCATGATGCGCGGGTGTCTGCCTCTGGTGTCTGACCCATGGATGCGCTGTGTTATGTGTCTGACATTAGGAAACAAAACAAAAAGGCTATAATACTATCTTATTATAGGCCTATTAAGATAATATCTAATAAAATGTATATGGTTATTAGTCATCTCTAGTTCTAAGTATGGCTATGTAAATGTGTTATTACTAGTTTATATAGTCTACATTCGTGTTTTTTTATGAAAAGTAGAAAACTCTTGAGTTGGTCGATTTTTATGTTATGGAGAAAATCATGGCGATGCAGAACAAGCAAGTTTTTCGCAACGTTTTGTGCTGTATCATTCAGTCAAGGGCTGGACTGAAACAAAGCCCCATCAAATTTGTTTTCAAACCACAGCGTTTTCCCACCGGATGAACAATCAAAACAGTAGGCCTATACCTAAAGCGATTTTCAAGAGTTAGTCTGGTGAAAACTGTAGGCCTACTTATATGCCATAATAATTCTGTTTTATTTTCTGTGCCTTAAAATGCTTCATGCCACAAACATAAAATGTTTTAATAAGTTTCAGGAATCAATAAACTGGAACTTGAGTTCTATATTTCATATAAATGTTGCAACTGTCAAGGCATTTAGAATCTATTCACGACATTCGTGAGTGAGGGTCGGAATGGGTCCTGAGCGCTGCAAAAGAGAGACGGTAGGACGTTTAACAAGTGGAAACTCCAAGTTGCCAGAGCCAATTATTCAATACGTCCAAAAAAGACCCAAATTATCTATAATGACTATTTCCCTTGACCAGTTCCCAAATCACTGAACATTTAATAAACTGCTATTATGAAAAATGCACATAGGCCTATACACATCAGTTAGGCCTAGGTTATGAGCAGTGCTGGCTAATAAAAATTAAAAGGGCAATTGTCAAAATGAAGCAAGAACATGCATTAAAACTATGTGAGATGATTTATCAATAATGATCCAAATGATATTATATTGTAAGCAGGTGCTAGGCCAAGCCTTCTTTCAATGAATGTTTCAATATGAATTCACTTTAGTGGGTGTAACCTTGGCCAGACTATGTGTTGAATCCAATCAATTTCAGGGCACTTCAAGGCACTCGGTCTCACTGGTTGGAAACCACTACGCTGGAATAGTTCTCCCTTAATTTTAAAATAATTGCTAGGCTACATGTTGGTTCTTTAGGAAGACCTTTGAGAAGATGCTGCTGAATCCCCATTACATTGACATATTGCTGTCCCTTTCAACTGTTACAGAAATAAATACAACTGTAGGAAGGATAATACAAATATTTGAATAGTTATCATACTATATATCTAGGCGTAGGCTATGTCATTTATTCATTCTGTCAAAAAAATAACATGATTTTTAATCAAACATACTTTGCCGATATGTGTGAACCTATTATATTTGCTCCTAACCCCTACCCAAAACAAAATCCATGAATAAATTAAAAACCGGAAAAATGAATTTGGATAAATAAATCATATTTTGTATATCAGTGTGGCATTATATCTTAGTGTGAGTCGCTAAACAGTGCTTGCGACGCGCGGGAAAATATTAACGTCATCTTAAATGTGGTCTAGTGTAAACAGTCCATTGGCTAAAACGGTGTGACGGGGCTTCCCTGCCCCAGATTGCAGGGGTAAAACAATAAATTGGACCTATGACTTTAAATCTGAAATCTTTGATAGAGTAAAGATCAGAGTCTTACTGGTGTGGGGAATAACAGAACCATCATCTGGGATACTCTGTGTTTCAGGACAGTTGGTGACGATTACGTTGGTAATTCGTACATATTTATCATAAATTCTGTCTACTAGGATAGGTCTTTCAGAAGGTAAGTTTCACTCTTGATATTGATAGTAAAGATGTCAAGCTAAATAGCTTATAGGCTAGTGCTTTGTCTGCTATATAACTCTAAGGGGTAATGGACAGTCGATACGTTTACTTGTTTTGCGTAGTTGTATCCCTTCACTTGCCCACCAGTCACATAAACATAGGGACGGGCCGACCATTTACATTGAAATACTCTTGATTTCCTTATGGGTTCCTTTGTTTCTTTTGAGTTAGCGTCATTTGCTTACTTGATTATACAAGAAAACGCTAGGTTTGGCTGGTACCAAGATTTGTGACTTAAAGATACTGGTATTGGGCATTGCATCCGAATCATGAAACGTGTATAACTTTATACTAGCTAACTAGTTGAAACGAGTGTTTATCGCCTCGTTGCATCAAAAATATCTCAATGATTAACGTTAGCTAGCTCCACATTTGCTAATGGTGGCCTGTTGTTGGCTCCAGGTAGTAGATACTTTCCATATCCAACACATTTGACGAAAGGGAGACCCGTGTTATGTTATGGTTTAAGCGACAGTTTTTCTCGGGGACAAAACCATGATCTTGGTCTATAATCAGGTGTCCGTGTGAATGAAAAAGAACGACGCCATAAGTTAGCTGGAGCTAACTAGCGCTAGTAGCATGTACAATCGTCCAGGGCTGAGAGGGTCATACATTGTAGCGTTATCCCGGTCTACTGAACGCAATTTCCGGTCCAAGTAACTAAGTTACCAGTCCCAAGATTAACGTTACGAATTATAAGAACATGGCATGCATAGTAAAAAATGAAAAGGACATGGATAATACATTTGGAGTACTGTTATGATGTAATTCGGAAGAAAATAAGCGGAACATGTAACGAAAACGGATATCCCTCTTTCGGAAGTCTCGGCCTCTCTTGCAGCTAATCCCATGTAACGGTGTCCCGCCCTCTCTCTCTCTCACTAAAACGCTCATTTGGTGCAACCCTTTCCAGGCGTTCCGTCGTGAGACGAGAACGCCCGTGAACGAGGTTACAATCTGCCGGTTTGTTTAGCTGACTGTCAACATTGCTAGCTTTCCTTGCAATTCCGGGTTTGTGTCAGCATTGTGATGGTCTGTTAATAACAACAATATGCCTAGCCTGTAATGATAATATGAAGTTGGTCTTAGTTTTTTTACAAGTCGGCATCTATGTATGTACTATATGTCCCTAGCAAGGACTAATGTTGTGATTAGCCAAGGAGGCCCAACGCAATTTCCATCACTAGAGGCAATAAGCCACTTCAATTCGCACCAGTGTTTCAAGGGGACACCGTGTTTTGTGTATGTTGTGTTTCCCCCAAGATTTTTTAGCGCGCCTGTGGTCTAAGTACTTCGATTTGCAGTACATTTAATCTGACATAGTCTGTAGTATCCGGCCTACTTTACTCATTGTACTAGTGGCCAAATCCGATGGCGCAGTTGAACGTGTATTCTTTGCAAGCTAGCTATCCGGGCAGCCAGGTGTCTTTTTCATTGCTGATTTGAAGTGGGGATGAGACAAAGAAGGGTACACAATGTTGGGCAAATTGCCTAAAAAGGTTGTATTCCATAGTCCTCATACCAACGAACGACATTGGATGACAGTAATTTACGTTGGACTATGAGGACAAAAGTAATTGTTATGACATGGTATTATTGCCTTCTGAAACTGGTGAAAATTAATGCAGTTCTTGCAAGCCACCCCAAATGTCTGGCATGAAGCTTAAACAATGAGAAGTCTCTCTTTTTAACCAGTTTCAAGTGTTATCTTCTTGGTTACTAAACTGCATGATAATAACTCCTTGGTAAATGTTCTAACTTTCAGAACATAATATTGTTTACCAAAGAAATGGTGATGGAGAAGCCAAGTCCCCTGCTTGTAGGGCGGGAGTTTGTGAGGCAGTATTACACACTCTTAAACAAGGCACCAGACTTCCTTCACAGGTAAACATCCATACATACTGCAATCATTTAATCACAACAGAATCCAAACCGTTGAGCGGTTTGTGTAAATACTGCTGACTGAAATAAAAACATTGTTTCAGGTTCTATGGCAGAAATTCTTCTTATGTTCACGGTGGACTCGACCCAAACGGAAAGCTTGCGGAGGCTGTATACGGGCAGGCGGTATGTGACTTTCGTTTTTCTCTGGGTATAGTAACAAGTTAGAACCCTGATTCTAACTTGTTGGGCAGTAAAGTGTGGCAAACTCCATATGCTATCATAAGATCCTATGCCATAAGCAGTGGAGTTCTGAGCCTCCACTTCTGCTTTCTTTAGCATGGCCGAGACCGGCACACTAAGGTTGTGTTGGAAAAGGCGAAGTTGGTTTATTTTTTTCACATGCATTTTGCATACCTTTTTTTTTTTTCAGCTTCTACATTTTTGAGGTCTATGAAAATTATCAATCTAAAGAGGAAAATTGTAACAACAATAGCAAACAATATGGATATTACAAAACCCGTGGCCCCAATCCAAGCCATCGGCATACATCATTTCCCCTTTGCTTATTCAAAACACTTGACCTGAGCTCACGTCACGTGAAGAACCACCACAACATATGGGTGCACCTCAGTTCCTTTATGAGCATCTATTTTCTTTCTCTGCCAGGAGATCCACAAGAAGGTTATGTCGCTGCAGTTCAGCGAGTGCCACACAAAGATTCGGCACGTGGACGCACACGCGACCATGACTGACGGCGTGGTGGTGCAGGTTCTGGGGGAGTTGTCCAACAACGGCCAACCTATGAGGAAGTTCATGCAGACGTTTGTGCTCGCGCCAGAAGTGAGTTTTCGCTGTTCCTTGGTAAGGTTAGGGCACGTTTAGCCGAATGCAAGAAAGGACTTCCAAATATAGTTTTATTAAGGCATTGCCCACAGTTCCTCCCCGGCAGCCTACTGCTTTGAAGAGGGACGTATATGATACAAATATGTTGCACAAAGTGCAATACAAATGGCTTTACAGATTGAGGACTAGTTTCACAGTGCACACTCTACTCTCCTGGTTGTGTTTTCCTCCTCCACTGCAAATATGCCTCGGGCTACCAGAGCTCTTGAAATATTTGCTATTTATTAATAAATTGTTTGCTGCTGTTCTTGGGAAAACACATTTTTAGAAACATCCATTTGTTACTAACCAGGTCTGGGGAAAAACCCTAGCCCGGAAAACACCGGCATTAATATTTGCATCCTGGATGTCACCACATACACACATCTCTACCTGCACAGATAGTTTTGGGTATGATACGGTATGCTATATATGGAATGCATGGGTAACGTTGGTTATGTATTCATGTTTGTTGTTTTCTTCCTCAACAGGGATCTGTGCCAAACAAATTCTATGTCCACAACGACATCTTCCGTTATGAGGATGAGGTTTTCGGGGATTCTGAAGCGGAGCTGGATGAGGGTACGGGCAGATACACTTGTCAATTTGCTTAGACCGTCCTTACAATGTCTAGCATGGGCATTAATACCTAGTGTCAAAACAGAGGAACACCCCTGTAGTATTGTTGGCTGCTGCAGTAGTGTAACTGGATTTCCCCTATTGCAGAATCTGAGGAGGAAGTTGAGGAGGAGCCAGAGGAGATCCAGGCCTCCCCCGAGCCACTTCAAGACAGCCCCAGCAGCACCAGCTACTACGAAGCTCATCCTGTAACGTAGGTCCACATGGATGGATTGACGCTATGTTAATTGTACACAAAGTGAGAGGCTTCAAAATGTGATTTTTAGCTTATTTATTGCCCCTCTTTTGTTAATTCTTATCGCCTAATTTAAATTCAGGAATTAATATTTGTGGTGGAAAGATCTACAATTCTTGTTAAAATCAACGTGTATATTTTGAAAAGAAAATAGGCAGTGCAGAATGAACGCTGCGGTCGCTCGATTTTTCCTGATCGCCACTCCCATGTTTTAAATCAATTGTTTGTTTCTTCAGTAATGGCGTGGAGGAACCGATGGAGGAGCCTGCACCAGAACAGGAGCCTGAGCCCGAGCCAGAGCCCAAGCCGGAGGAGGTGAAGCAAGAAGAAGAGAAGGTTCTGGAGGAGATGGAGGAGAAGGCCCCTTCACCTGCACCCGCCGACTCCCCAGCCAACACCCAGGAACCTCCCAAGGTAAGAGGGCCTCGTCCTGCTTGAGTGCTCTTCTGCATGGTTACCGTTGCCATGAAGATTTGGTATATTCCAACAGTCCACCTATAACCCAACTGTCTTTTTGAAATGGTTGTCTCTGTACTGATGGTATGATGTGTTTTTGTGCCCCTCTAACAGACGTTTTCCTGGGCTTCAGTGACCAGTAAAAACCTGCCCCCTAGTGGCACAGGTCCCTCCTCTGGTATCCCCCCTCACGTCGTCAAAGTCCCCAACTCACAGGTAACCATCGCTGCAGATGGAAACTCTGGAAGTGTACAGAAAATATATTGTGTTTGCTTTTTAATTAGCTTTAAAGTTCTTAGCTGATACGATGGGAGGTTGAGGTACCATATTGAGGGCTAAATTCACAGTGTGCTGTCTTTATGTCATGACTTTCTGTTTTAAGTTTTCTACTCACTTACAAATAATTGCCTGGTGTCCGTAAGAAAAGAAATGACTACCTAAGTTATTTAAAGCACACTGATCTTTTTCATTCTATGTGCCAATGATATCCAGCATTTACATAGACATTTTATATAAAACTCCCAGTCTGGCATTGTGTAGCTCAGGATAACCAGATTAGCTGGTTGTATTCTAAAACGACCATGTGTACTTGTTTTGATACTTATGTTTGACTTTTAGAACAGTTTGTGATGTATGCTATCGTTC
>OOFH01004440.1:2594-16778 GCA_900323355.1 Merlangius merlangus
GGGGATACTGTCATGGTCTGTCTGTTTTCTTGTCTTGGTGTGTTTCCTGTTTTACTTTGGTATCTGTCTTGTTTCTCCCAATGTCAGGTTTCCCTCCTGTGTGATTACTGCTCCCTCCCCTAATGTGTTTCAGCTGTTACTCGTTGCGTGCCCTGTGTGTTTGTTATTTAAGCCCCTGTCTTTCCTTTGTTCCTTGTCTGATCTTTTTAGTTTGTGGTGAGTTGTGTCCTGTGTGTTACCTGTGTTCCCAGTGTTCCCTGTGTTACCCGCGTCACCCGAGTGCCTTGCCTTTTGCGTTAAATTATCCTTTTACCTGAACCGTCTGCTATTGGGTCCTACCTGCCTGCCTGCCACCCGCTAATCGTGACATTATTTGAATGGAAAAAAACAAATATAATCTAGGTGACTCATATCAGTAGGGTTTCCTCTTCCTTGTGTGTAGAATACCTATAGACGTACCCTGGGCATCGGATTTCATGATTCCATACAATTCATGACAAAGGGAAAGCACAGAAGGGAAGGGAGCATGTCATCACTTACACATGAGTCCAATGTGACCCTAACCCACATCCTTCTTTCGATGATTCACCCCGAGATCACATGTCTTGGGCAATTTCCTATTATATGATGCAGAAAAAAACATTCACACTTATTGGGCCCTATTTTAACGGTCTGAAACGCAAGTGAGAAGTGCCAAGTGCAAGTAGCTTTGTGTGCGGTCCTATGGCGATGTTGCTATTTTACCAGCGCATAAATGACTCTTGCACCCGGCGCAAATCTAAAAAGGGTTGGTGTGAAGTTGCCTAATTAGCCGTAGGTTTGGTTTGGGCGTAATGTGCAATAAACCAATGAGAGTGCCATCTCCCATCCCCTTTAAGAGCCATGAGCGTTTGCAGTCTTCGATGAGACAGTTGCATGACCACATGTATTTAAAACTTCAAATGGCTCATTTTATGGTCAAATAATATGGCCTAATTCACACATGGAATAGCATTTTCTGCCTCAAATAAATTTCAGCAAAGAAAACTTAACACACATATGATATGCGGCAACAACGGTTCTATTTAATGATATAGGCAAAACATTAACAAACATCGTTTCTCACCAGTATTGTATGCATTATCGTTATCGACTTGTGTTCCTAATGTGCATATGTGCCTCCCGTTAATATACATTGCCATGGACTGTATTATACATTACGTGTTTAGTTTGCGTGTGTTTTAAACAGAGGGACGCACACACGCACCCACATTCATTAATTATTTTACACATACACACACGTGCACCCGCATTCATTCATCTTTTTAACACTCACTCGTGGTAAAACTATGTTTTCTCACGCTCAAATACTCATCAATCCTTAAAGTTATGGGCTTGTACACGATGTGTGTGTCAAGAAAATATGTGTTTGCTGTACGGTGTTTGCAGATGCATTGATTTAAAAGTACAACTTATTACCGCTGCATCAGCTGTTCTTTCCCAAATAATTTACCAAGAATATATGGATAGAAGCAAAGTGTATGCGCGAGGCGCACAAGCAACATTATGCATGCGCCCTTAAAATAGCGCCACCACTTAAAAAAACGCGCCACTGACTTTAAACCAGGTATTTCCTGATGGCCTAATAGTTTTCTGAAACTGCAAAATAGCACCAGGGAACATTTGTGCCAGAACACGCCTCCTCCTTTCGCCGAACCGCCCCTTGGGGCGCAAGATCATTCCCTAATTTACCGACGCGTGGCGGTGGAGGGAAAAGAACGCTCTGCGCCAGTTGCAAACTAGCAACGACAGATGCGATAGTGTAGAAAGTCAATTGCACCAGATGCAAGATAGGGCCTATTGTGTGACTTATCCTTTTTTTAGATAATTTTGCAAAATAACCTGAAAGATAATCTCGCTCTGAAAAACAAATGGTTTAACAAAACATGGTTTGATGTTTTACCACAAAAGCAATTATCGTTCAGTAAGATCTCCACTTAATGAAAGATAAATAATGATTCACTCTTTTTCCATTATGAATTGTATGACCCTAACCAGTTGGCCTGAGCAAAACCAGCAGCTAGTTTATCTCTTCCAACTCTCTGGCACTGGCCAAGACAGGAGAGACAAGCGTGTCCCCCTACACGCGAGTGCAGACAGCAGCGAGAAGAACTACTAGCCTTCAGTAACTTGACCACCCACACCAGCCATGTTGGAATTGCGGCTCTTCTGCACGGAATTCTAGAGCTGAGATCTGTCTTGCCGAAAAAAATCTGCTGAAAATCTGCTCAAAATGCGGGAAACTCAATCATTTTCACAAAGTCGGCAGTTCTAGTTCTGCCCCATTAAGAGCCTCAACCTGCCGCAATCATCCACAATATCAGCTCAGGATAAGCTTTGTTTAAAACATGCTTATTGGTCATGTCATTCTGCCCTCCTTCTCGAAACTGGGGCCACAGTGTCCCTACTGAACTTGGCGACTGACACACAGTTCTTCTCCCACCAGCAGCTAGGGCAGCCCACTACCACCCTAACCTGCGCGGCTATGCCAACTCGAGGATTGAATTAAGCGCTCTCTTCAGCTGCCTCAGAAATATGGAGAGAAGACTGCCACTCTTCAGGTTCAATGTCGCAGGCCACGGGACCAACCTCTTAGGCCTAAGTCATAGTCTGCTCATGATTTTCCCGTTCACCTGCCTGCCACGCTGATCTCACCTCATTAGCTCAACCACCTTCACCTGTGCTCCCTATATATCAATCCTCTCTCTCTACTCTCTGCCAGATCATCTCTCGTTACTCACAGAGCTTTCGCGCAATTCCAGAACTGTTTCTCCAATGCTTATCCTGCCTGTTACCGAACCCTCGCCTGTCTGAACACCCACCTGTTGTCGAGACCCTGCCAGCCTGTCTGCTCCCCTGTTCCCAGCTCCTCGCCTGCCCGTGGCCCTCCTGATATCGACCCCTCACCTACCCGACTACCCGCCCGCCGACGAGCCCTTGCCTGCCTGAACGCCCGCCAGTGATCGAGTCCCCACCTGTCCGACTACTCGCCGGTTGTGGTACCCCCAGTCTACCTGATTGCCGGTCCCCGAACTCTTGCCTGTCACCGTTTACGCAGCCTGCCAAATCCTGATCATCGGTGCAATCTATTAACCTTTCGACTGCCCTGTCACCATTGTCAATCTTTGCACTTGGGTTCTGCAGCGTACTGTGGCGAGCCCTGGCTGTTGACCTCTGCCTGCTCGGACACTGTGCGCCTCCTGAATCCCTGCTCGCCTCACCCTGGTCCTGGCAAACTTTCGAACCAGCCAGCCCTCCCATGCGAGCCCTCCTATGCCATTGGTGCTGTTAGGTCACAGCTGCCTGGGGCCTTTATCTCCCTGGTCTCCCACAAACTGTCTTCCTATCTGAAGGGGAGATGGATAACGCTACATTCACACAGCGTTCTACAACCCCACTGTGATGGGGGGTGGAACGGATGAACCGTTTAATTTGACCTTATTGCAAAGGGTGCACCCTCACCACCAGCTTCATTACCGAGCCACTCGACACGCCCTCACAGGAGTCTGTCCAGCCTTCCTTTTGCTGGGGCGGGAGTTTCTGTTGCCTCATGGCTTCACCCTTCTCCGGCTCAAGACCCATCCCTCTGGTTCGTACCGTTCGTACCGTTGACACACGCCAGCGTTATACAAAGGACCGTTTTGAGATGGTCCACAGGTTAATAAGTGGAGTACGCTCCAATGTTAGGTCTTGTTTCAGTCTCCGTTATTGCAACCTAACAAAGTCCAGTCCGCTCTGAATTGTCAGCTGAAATAACAACAGTAGCAGGCACGGCATGCAGGTGGAAGTGCCAGAAAAGGGGCTGGACTGCTGGAACTGGACGCACCATATAGGCCGCAAACTAGGTGACCCCGCCCCTCCTCACAGTCCTAATTGGGAGACGGAGGCAATTACAGGCAAGGCCTTGTGGCCGTCACACAGTCCCTATAAGTATAAGATGTATTTTAAACATCAAAGCATGTCACCCCATTCTAGTAGTATCCGCAAAGGAAATGACCTCCAAAAAAGGATAATATGGGCCCTTTAATTAATTCCTGACATATTTTGTTACGATTGGTATTATATTCAATTGTTGCTTTTTAATTATTTAATCATTTTCTATTGCCACACTTCATTTGCAAACTTACCACACATTAATTTATATCCGGAAAGGAAGGGGAACCACTGGCTTTTTTGAAATTGTTGTCAGTGGAAAAAGCTATGTCAAGTGCTTTGATATGTTGATGACTAGACCACATCAAAATCTAATCTCACTCTTTCAGACAAATAGTTTGATAAAATATAAGTTTGCTGCATTACCAGAAAAGGATTTCAAAAGGGTCCACTTAATCCAAAGATAAATAAATGATTCACTCTTAACTTCCCCCAGGTTTTTCTGCAGGTTCAACTAATTCAATTTAAGACTTTTAAGACATTTTAAGACCACTATGAATGCAGTTCAAGATGTATTTTACATTCAAACTGGCAAAAAAAAGTCAGAGAATTGCTTTTTCCCAGTACATTTCTTCACATTGAACAGAACATGACAACACAGAACAGTGTTTACACAAGAGTGCTGTGTTTGAGTGGGTGTATGAATGTGTCTGTGTACTTGGTACACTTCAATACTAATACCAGTGAAACATTTGTTTGAAGTTTGAACACAAGTGAACAAAACAATGATGCAGCACACTAAAAACTGAATTCTGATCTATAAAGGTCCAGATACCAGACATGGATCAAGAAGTATCTTAGTCTTCCTAGATTAAGAGAACTCGTAGACAAACTCCTAGTTAGCTCATGAATTACAATCATAAAACTGAAATGTATGCCTGCATGCATGAAAATCCAACAAAGTCCTGAATAATCAGCTTCAAACAGATGGTTGTGAGTAGACTCCTAACTTCCCATCAGAATACAATGCACAGAAGGGACAAAGAGGGACATCTCCTGCCCAATGTTTTTGAGCTTAGCTAACTTTTCCTTGCAGTCCTTCCTCAGAGCATTTGACTTTGCTATGATTCGGACCATCCAAATGCCCTCGTGTAAAGTGACATAGTCACACAAGCCTATGTGCAACAACAGTGTTCTCCTGCATATTGCAAGTCTCTACTTACTTGTTCACAGAAAAGCATCTCTTAACAGAGGCCTGTACCTGGGACAAAATGAGCAGCATCTGACAAAATGCTAAGTAAACCACACAAGAAAATGCCCAGCATTTCTTTTACATGGGGGGGAATTAAAGGAACTCCTCGCAGGGGTCAGGAAGGCCAATTTGAATTGAATTGTTGGAGTGACATCTATACAAAATCACTGTTGTAACTACATTTGGTCACAATGTCAAATCTTATTCCAATACAACAAGTGAGCCATAGCACACAGAACAGGCGTTTGACTACGAGGAGAGAAAACAACAAAAGTAAAAGATCCACACTCATAAATATTATCCTGATTAGAAAAAGAGAAAAGAAAAAAGTGCACACAAGAGGTGCCCCTGCCAAACAGCTGCCCTCATCAGTGCATATCCCATGACGGACTAGGGCCGTGGCTGACCTACAGCAGCCCCCGGTCAATGGGGCTCCTGAGTGGACCCCCACAGTGCAGGTCATGTCCAGGCTGCACGGTGTCCGCCCTGACTGCCCCCTGTTCCCTACACTACTCCCACTCAGTTCCACCCCTTTACCCCCTTAGGACTGGTTGAACAATAATGGGATCAATGCATGTTATAGGCCTAATATTTGATACAGATATTTGTGATAATAAACTAAACAAATCCAATGTTAAATTCCACAATGCGCTCATTGGAAGTCTGGAAATGAGGAACTAGTGAATGAATCATCCGGAAGATAGATAGTCATTTAATATACTGTAGGCCTACTTCGGTATTTGTATAACCATTGAATTGTTATATTAGCAGGTTAGACAACATTTTTGATCATTACATTTACATTTAGGGCATTTAGCAGACGCTTTTATCCAAAGCGACTTACAATAAGTACATTTGTGATAAGTGCAACAATGTATCACTGTCATAGAACCAAGTACAAGTACAACACTCACTAGGCTAACCAATTCCCCGTGTTACAGCAATGATAGCAGCTACTGCAGTTAAGTACTATAATACTGTAGCGCCGGACAAGAAGACGGGTAAGGCCAGGTCCAAAGGATTGATTCAACTCTCACGCCCCATACACCGCTCGACTGCGAGAGTTGGTTTTTATTATTCGAACACACGCGACAAGAACACGGCCACCTGACCAACGGGCACGTCACTCTCTGTGACGGTGCCAACAACAATGAACAAGAACATTTCAACAGAACACACAAACACAAGCACATAACATCCCGAACCCATTAACCCCACTTAACCCCACAACAGAACAACCCAACAAAACCCCTTCTGTCAACCGACAACCCAGATTCCCAGAATGCCCCCCGCGGCTCCGGAACATGGCGTCCGGAACATGGCGCCCACACCCGTGTTCGCCACAATACAATACAACACAATACAATACAGTGTACAATGGTGGCCAGAGGGGGGAGGGTGGCTATGCAGAGTCAAGTTAGACTCTGAACAGGTTAGTCTTGAGTCTTTTTCGGAAGATAGTGAGCGACTCTGCGGTCTGATCATCAGAATCAGAATATTATATAACAAAAATTATTGATTATTAAATGTCTGAGCATCTGCTTTAAAAGTAAAAAAAAAAGTGTTGTTTCATAGGCCGTCTTACAATTAATAACCATGTTCAGTATTAAATGTGGAGAAATAAATTGAGGTCACTAAGAATATCCAAGCTGAACTAATGTGAAAACACTTTTTTCATCACTTCCCCACTGGTTTGAGGAACTATGAATACGACTTAGAAACACCTACGCGACAGATAATCATGCTAAATCGTGATTGCCATGCACCATTTCTGAACTCCCCTTTAGGCCAGACTCTCTTTAAACCGGTCTCTTTAAAGAGGTACCTGCTGAAACAAGAGCCCCCAGTGATCCTGTCTCATGGCAGACTAACCAGGCTTGTTTGAGCCTGTCTGCCTTGCTCATAAAAGACAAGGCTTGTTGTATTCTTCTCACCTCAGGCACGCTAGCAAAGTCTGCAGTCATCTATTTCAGAATAAGAATATTATATAACCAAAATTATTGAAGCAATGAAATGAAATGTCTGAGCATCTGCTTTAAAAGTTAAAAAAAAAAGTGTTGTTTCAAAGGCCGTCTTACAATTATTAACCATGTTCAGTATTAAATGTGGAGAAATAAATTTAGGTCACTAAGAATATCCAAGCTGAACTAATGTGAAAACACTTTTTTCATCACTTCCCCACTGGGTTGAGGAACTATGAATACGACTTAAAAACACCTACGCGACAGATAATCAGGCTAAATCTTGATTGCCATGCACCATTTCTGAACTCGCCTGTAGGCCAGGCTCTCTTTAAACCGGTCTATTTAAAGGCTAACCAGGCTTGTTTGAGCCTGTCTGCCTTGCTCATAAGGCTTGTTGTATTCTTCTCATCAGGCACGCTAGCCAAGTCTGCTGTCATCCATTTCTTCACCAGCAGGATATTATGCCATGATTAGATGGGATTATAGCTGATTTATCTGATTTATTTGTAAAACATGTATAACATGTATTGTTTTATAAACAATAAACAAATGAACCACATAATGTGTAGGCCTTTAAAAAAGGGTAATTGTGATTAGTGGTTCTGAATTGACTTGAACAGTTGGCATCTCATTTCAATAAACACCTGCAAGTTTTCAGAAATAAGACAATGAAATATTCATTATCAACAATAATTAAAATGATTTAAACAGCACGGTTTATCAAGGAAGGTGTGGACAGAAAGAATCTTTAAACTGACTGAATTCACTGTCATACACACCAGGGCCATGCTGCCTCATGCTTTATTGAAGTGTTGACAAACTGTTATGAACAAAAGATGCTGTTATAAAGATAACACCATGTTCATCCTTGTATCATTCCAGGTATGCCGCGCGGTGCCTTAAACGTATACAGTACATGACGAATTCGTAACTTATCTAAAACCTATCAATAAATTATAGAAAACGTATAATGACGAATGTCAGCGTGTTGCCAGCGTGCGCGACTTATGCCGAACGGTCGTCTAACGTATGCATAGCGTGCGGCACCTTATCGCTAACGGTGTATATAAGCTGGTTTAAATCATTACCAGTAGACCTCAGCCTGTCAACATGGTCCAGAAAAATCCCAAGCACTCTGCTAGCCGTGGCCGTAGGTATGGACCTGGACGTGGACGCTCCCGTTTACCATCGCCCCCTGGAGAAGATGCAGTTGCCCCTGCCCCTGACCTCGTGCTCTCACCCTCGCCTCCTCATTCCCGTGGGGGCATCAATGACTCCCATGTATCGTCAGTGGCCTCAGTAGCTGAGGAGTATCTCCTCTCTGCCATACCTTGCCAAGAAGACACAGTTCTTCATTCAGACGAGCAGCTCATGTGCGATTTCATCTGCAACAACACCATCCTCTGGGACTGTATGCACCTCGACGTATTAGAAACCTACAAGTAACCAGTGCGCAGATCGCCTACGTTACCCAAAACTTATGGCCCGTATGTGGAGCGTATCAACCATACGCTACCATATGTCGCGGCCGTTGAAAAAATGTGTTCATGCTCAAATATTTTCGACAGCTGCGAAATGACTTACAATGACTTATGTCAGCGTATACCACGATGCTCCAGCGTACTTAAAATTATACAAAACATACCCATAACTTATTAGACTATACCAGCATATTTGCCAAATTGTTCATACTACTGTGTACGTTTCCAAATCGTCGAGGTGTGACAGGGTCATATGTAACGCTTTCTTTGTAATAAATGACACATGATTTCCGAAGGTCATTGTGCAAAAGCCACATCCTGTTAGATTAATTTGCAATTGTGTTGTGTGTTGTGTGTGTGTGTGTGTGTGTGTGTGTGTGTGTGTGTGTGTGTGTGTGTGTGTGTGTGTGTGTGTGTGTGTGTGTGTGTGTGTGTGTGTTTGGTTTTGATTGCTGGTTTAAACAGCGTCACCTGGCCTGATTCTGACTTATTTGACTCTGGGGCTTGGGGACGAAGCACACCTGTTGGGTAGTTAATTAATTGGGGCACAAAGGCTAAACCAGCCATTGCCACACAGACTCAGGTGATGAGACCAGTTAAATGTGACCCGCTCCACTGTTTCCTATTTGAAAAGAGACACTGCAATTTCTGGTTTGAAACTTGCCCTGTATGGAGCCCAGGGCCTAGTGACGCTGTGTCTTAACACGTCTCAATTAAATGCATCTTCGGGGAAAACATAGACATGTCAGCAGGTAAGACCTGCTTTGCCTGAACCATGTTGCAGACTTACCGATAAATTGGAGTAGACAACACTCCCTTGTGTCCTGGTCAACGGGTGAGCTAAGCAAAGTCACTTGCCATACAGTGGGGCAGGGTCCAGCCTAGCAATGGAGCTACCAGCCTTGTTGAAAGGCAGTCACCTCCCAGCATCAGTCCCTTCCCTATACTATATAATTATAGTAATATTGTATGATTATTATAAGTATAGAAATAATATAATAGTATATTGAGTAATATAACGCTAGTGTATATCCAGAATCCAAGTACAGTGACCTGATGAACGGCAGAAAACGAACCCTGGCTTTTGTAGGCCCGTTGCAAGCGTAGTTGAAGAACTGCTGGAGTCTGTTCGCAGAGCCCCGCCCTGGTGAAGCCCCTCCCGCACTGCTGCACAGAGCGCCGCTGGTTGTATGTGTTGTTCAAGGTTCCTTAAGATTGTGTGGCCAAATAAGTCAACAGTGCACTTCCTCCGGTCCTCAGAGATACGCATGCCAAATGTGAAAAAGATCAGATGAACGGCTCTAGAGATATTCAAAGGTCAGACATACAAATCTCACACATACACACAAAGATTCCTTGCTTTTTAGGTAGATGGCCACCCCCAACGCCTCAAATTAGTCTGTGGGATTTGTGCCTGGCGTGTTGATTGCTGGTTGGAGCAGCCTCACCTGGCCTGAGTCAGACTGATAAGACTGAAGCTTGGCGAGGCTGCATACCAAAAATGAATTGAATAATCAGGCCCACAAGATAAACTGGCCATTCCCACACACTCCCAGGGAGTGCTCTAACACGTCAGCAGGTAACACCTGTACCACGTTGCCAACTTGGTAATGTGTACAAAATTGACCTGTGTTTTGGTAAACAATCTGCTCTATTAGTAGAGTTAGTAGAGTCAGTTACAGGAAAGGAGACTATGAGAGTTTAAACTATGTTGAACTCACACTAGCACAGGTATTTTAGTTTATCACCTGCTTTTTACTGTTTTAGAGCTAGTGGGGTACACTACCAACAGCAATCCTAATCCATTACGGACATTTAGTAACTGGAGACGTAGTACTCACGCAACGAGTGCTCACGCTTTAGTTAGGCTATTGTTTATTATTCAATGGCAAACAAACCAATTTCACTCTGAACGCCATTGCAACAGCAAATACTTTATTTTGGACTATTTAATTACATATCCTGCCTCGAAAAAAAACCATTAACAAAATAAAAATATTATTCATAAAATGTGTCGGAAAAGTTTAGTAGAGTTGACTTTGAATTTTTGATGGTATCTAAAATCACGCCTTCAGTATTTTAAAATACCCTGGTATACCGTAATACCGTAATACCGTGATACAACCCAAGCCTATCCACCCGTCTCACTGGTGGATATACAAATGTTAACACACCCAATTTTACATGTCTGATGAACTGGTGTATCTGAGTGGCAATGTGCTACAATGTGGTCAGGTTTACTTTAAGAATTAGGAAAATAAACATTATCCCGAATTCCCATCTCAATATGCAAATCCAACTTTATAAAATATAAATACAGTTAATGTCTGAAAATATAATATTTTATGTTGCATTGATGAATATGTTGAAATGGATTGAGATTCTTATCTGGCCATTTATTACATGATAAATGTTTTCACTGAATAATAAAAACAAAATCGTATCATTCATTAATGTGTTACCAGAGTAGCGTATGTGTGTGCGCGAGATTGGCACTGTGAGTGATGTCAGCGAGTGAGTGGACGAGCGAGGAGAGCGAGCTTAGTGAAGTAATGAACGAGTCAGGTTGTGCCTCTGCAAACATGTAAGGTAAAGTTAGTGAAACTAAGAATAAAGTACACAGCCTGTCAAGAATCGATGGCCACTTCATTCCGACCATATTCCGACCTATAAGGAGACCAACTGCCGGTCAAGTGAAGTGGGTGTTACCCCCGAGAGAACATCTGCCCTGGAGGGAACGTCTCCCCTGTGCTCCTCAACTACGGTCTGGGAGCCGACAGCAGGAAAGATACATGCATTCAACCATGCACGTTTTTTTGCATGCAATTATTTATTTAAACAACTAATATATAACAAAAGCAAAAAGAATAAAGCTTTTAAAGTTATTGTTATTTCTAATTTCTAATATAGTAATTTGAGTACTAGTCATAGTTGTATTGTAATAAAGCAGTAAGCCTAGTAGTAATTACAAAAAAATAAAGCACTAATCTAATCAATAATAGTTATTCATTCACATTTATCCACCAAGAAAGAAATATGTATAATACAACTATTTACTTGCCCGTTTTCCAGCCAGATGTTTTGTATCTTCAAAAGTGTCTTGTGAATTTTAAGTTTATGTTTCTTGTTCTCAGTTTGTTTGTATGGGAACAAACAAACTGAGAGTCCTTGGAAATTTACTAGCTTTCCATCTGTTGTTGCAAGATGTATGTTTTACAACGTCAACTATTCAGTCTAAATAAACCTCTTTCTAAGCTATGATTGAGGAGAGATCATGCACTTTGAAAGAATAGTGGTCATTATATTACCTCTGAAGGAATTCCTTTCCTTTCTCAATATAACCAGAAGCTTATTTGGCTGCAGTTGCCTTTGAAACAGCACGTGAATGTGGCTGTAATTTCCCAATGTTCATGCATTCACAAGTTGCGCAACGCATTCTTGAGAGTTTGATGGATGGAACTGCACTGCCGCTGCATCCGGACAGAGAGCCGTCGGATTGGTCGTGACATCGAGAAGGTGGAGATCATTCCGGCCAATTCTCACTGTGAAGAATCTGAGATTGTGAGTCCTCCTCAGAAATTATCTGTTTACATTACGTACTTCTACATTGATGTTAACCTCTTATATGTTATGGAGATCTTTCCATTGATCTTGTTGGGATATGAGAAGTGTATGTTCTCACTTGATGTCTGCTTCATGTTTGGGGTTGCAGTGCCATTCTGAAAAAAACGGGCCAAGTGGTCTGTCTAGATGCTGAAGCTCCATGGGTCAAGACAGTTATTGAGAGGATGATGTCAAGGTAAGCCCAGATCCCTCTCTCCTAAAGGCAACCAGACTCTCTGATTCATAGGTCCAGACCTACGCCTGAATTATCAGCACAAAGTATAGCTTTGCTTGTTAAGCCTGGATCGTCTGACTTGACCCTTTGAACAATAGTGGATAATATGTTTAAAGCTTCTTTAAATGCTCAAACTAATTATTTGTGTTTCACCTCTCGCTACAGCAGAAGGCGTTGAAAATCTCCAGAGAGAATTATTCAATGCTGGGCTGTTTATGGACGAGCACGATTAGAAGTAGTATTACCATGAGGAGACACGTTCATCGAGTTGCTGGTGTGGTTGTCAGACTCCATTTAATGATAGGTTGAAGATGAAATAGTGCCGGGCACAATTAAGCTATACCCAGAGGAGGATTAAGGTGGTCATGGGCCCCTAGGCTACTCTTTGTGTGGGCCCCCCCCTACTTATGCTTCACCGGAAAATTAATGTATTGCCATAAATGGCCCACATATAAATTCTAAGGTGAACTGGCATACACAAACAGCCAAAACGTAAGTGTTTCCTCTATATTTATTCAAGTAGTTGCCACAAAATGACCACATCAAAGCTAGATGAGAAATCCAACATACAAATACAAACAAGCAGAGGGCCCAGTGCATATAAGTCGCTCTTTAAATCATGCTAAATATATATATATATGTTACTTTTGACCTGTGCCACTACAGCCACAAAACCATTAACAGCAAAGCAACATACTTCCCTAGGCTAATTTCACTATTCATCTGCAAGTTACCACTTTCCTAAAACAAGTTGTTTTAGAAAAGTGGTAACTTGCAGATTTTTTCGTGAAACGCATCACGAAATGTTAACCAATGCATTCTGAATGCACATCCTTCACAACTATATTCTTCGTCATAACTATCAAACCAAACATCCTTCACATTCGCCGAGCGACGATTATAAAAGTGAAATGCACATTTCTCGCTAAAAATGTTTACATAAACACTTTTAATGGCGTAACTATGCTAAAATATCATATTTTCCACCCAGAATAAAAAGTATGTCCGCCATTTTCACAGAAAAATATCCTAAAAACTATCCAATAGGAAAGATGCTCACAGCGTCTATCCGTGACGTAGTCCCCGATAGACGCTTTTAATGGCGTAACCCACCATTAAAAGCTGTAAAAGAATGTTATGTAAACATTTTTAGCGAGAAATGTGCATTTTACTTTCATAATCGTCGCTCGGCGAATGTGAAGGATGTTTGGTTTGATAGTTTGATAGATAGTTGGTTTGATATATATGAAGAATATAGTGTGAAGGATGTCCATTCAGAATGCATTGGTTAACATTTCGTGATGCGTTTCACGAAAAAAGTCGAACAATCGTACTCTGGGACACGATTCAATAGATTAACGCGTTTCGTGCGCATGAGCACGAGATCTCGTGATACCGGGTTGGCACAGCAACACAAACACGCTCCGTGATCTGCATTATTTTGTTTATGACTACACAAATATAGCCTACACGTCGTAACATCGTATCCACATCGTATCCGCTCGATCTATTGATTTTTTGACGGCTTTGTTGTAAACAAATGCACATGGCCATGTATTGATTTTTTGGACGGCTTCGGTTGTCAACAAATGCACATGGCCAGGCAGAGGTGTAGCAAAGTAACGGGCAATTTCCACTGGATGATGAGTGACAAGGATGATGCAACCCAAATACATGCTCGATCCCACATTATATGCATCTGACATAAAATTCCCTGAAATATTAGCCTACCGAGGC
>OOFH01004807.1:5356-15387 GCA_900323355.1 Merlangius merlangus
ACGCCTCTCCCCCAGCCACAGCTGTGTCCTGTTGTTTATGACAGCGATACGAGAACCCCAGCTATTGAATAAAGATGTGAGGTGAATGAGAGAGAGAGTTGGGTCGAATGGGGGGCTGGGAGAGAGAACCTCTTTGAACCATGGGCCCAGGTCTTTAAGCACATGACCTGGCACTTTGATCACATGATCAGAGGCCAGTGGAACGTTCACCATGGGCACTTTAAGCAGGAGACCCTCTCTTAACTCCATGGGAAAATGGGCATAACTTTCCCATTATAATAAAGAGAAGTGATGTTCTGGCCTATTTTAACGGCTGGTTCTGGGACACCATCGCTCCTTGACCGTCTGTCTTTGTGTTCCTTTGTAACGTGTAACGTATCGATGCCTGCTATTCCTCCCGCAGCAAACCAACTTCTTCCATCTCCTGAGATCAGGATGGCCTGTGAGTAATGTCTTCACTAGAAGACAACACATGTAAAACACACCCACGGTCCACAAAGATTCAAGAGAGATTTATTTATTTATTTATTTTTATTTATTTATTGATGATGAGATGATCTTGCCTCCATGTGGTTCTATGATGTGATGATGTCATTTCCTGTGTGAGTTAACAGAGTACAGAAGGAGCAGAGGGACCCCCGGGGGAGCTGGGCAGGCTGGGGAATCAGGTAGGAGATGTGAGGCAACATGTTGGTGACACCACCTCACTAATAACCATGTAGGAGTAGCCAAACCCTGAACACACAACCGGTGCTACAGCTCCAGGCATACCAGGTCCTGTCAGCTCAGGGGGGGTGTGCGTGCGTGTGTGCGCGTGTGTGCGCATGCGTGTGTGCGTGTGTCTTAGTTGTTAACCGCTAGTGGTACTTAATTAATTCAGCAGACCACAGAGGTGATAGCTGTCTCTGTTTGTTTGTCTGCCCTTCTCTGTTTATCTCTTTGTCTCGCTCTGATTTTCTCTCTGTCTACCTGTCTCTCTCTCTCTCTCTCTCTCTCTCTCTCTCTGTTGTCCTCTCTGAAGGGTCTTCCTGGTGATCAGGGAGAGCGAGGGCGACCAGGGATAATGGGCGAGATGGTGAGTACCAGCTCACATATATTTCCACCAAGATAAAGGTGTTGTTCAGACCCACGTCGACATGTGTGTCTTGTGTCTATGTGTGGTGTGTGCACATGCACGCCAGCTTGTGCTACTCTCTGTATGCACTTCTGCTCACTTTTTTTTGCAGGTTACAAATTAGTTTTGACACATTGCTGGAAGGCAGCCTCACCAGGTGTTATGCTGTGTGTTTCACACTCTTAAATATAATAATGCCCCCGTCCTGCCAAGAACACACAGGTAGTTTGGTAAAGAGTTAACTTTTTAAAGTTAACCTGGACTAAGTTAGTCCAGGTTAACTTGAGTTAACCTGGACTCTGCATAGCCTCCTTAGCCCTGTTTCCCTGCCTCTTCACCTCCCTTTCTCACCTAAAAACACCCCTCTTACGCACCTTATGCATGTTTGTACATCCTGGCACTGAAAGCTGCTACACACTGGCCCAACTGTTGGCCATCTAAAACATTTGGGGAAATTCTGACGAATTCAGAAACAAATCTTTTCCGTGTGTTCAGCTCTGTTGGAAGGGCTTGGACGGTGTCTGGTGCGTTTCAACATGCAAAGTCTGAGAGCTTCGGCGTCTTCGGCGTCTGGCCTCTGATTGGTTGTGTGCTGCTAGCACACGACCAGCAGTGTGTGGGAGGGGTGGACGAGACTAGCGCCTGCATATCGCGCAAGCGCAGAACGTGTGGGCTATTGTGCAGTTGGCAGTAGTCTTCGCGGTGTGTTTCAATTTCAATTTTCCTGCGAACAGGTCAGATGAGAGGCACCGGAGTGGTCGGATAAAGGCAGTTGGCCGTTGGTTTGAGTCTGGGCAATGTATAGGCCTCTTTAATGTACGCACTTATTGGATGTACTGGCACTATTCTGATGTGTTGGCACTTAAAAATAGTTGTCTTTGTTGTATACGGGGAATGGGTTAACCTAGCCATTATAAGTGCTTGGCTCTTGTTCTATGAACATCTTTAGTGTACTCACAGTGATATATTGTTGTTTCTCTTTCTTCTGACAAATGAACATCGCTTTGGAAAGCGTCTGCTAAATGCCCTAAATGTAAATGTAAATGTAGATAAAAAAAACACTTGAATGTGTTTAATGTCTGGTCCATAACTCATTTTAATGATGTAGTTTCCCCCTAAGACACACCGCTTGTCAACTAATTGCACTACACACCCAGAATAAGAAGAGAGAGAAGAAAAGATAAAAGTCATACGTGCGCCTCAAGGTAGTTTACACACAGACCTCCATATAGTCATGCACCGCTACAAGAATCCTTATATCACACATCTTAGAAAGGTATCATTAGACAGGCTGCAACCTCCAGCTGTATCAAACTAAAGTGTTGCCAGCCCCCAGTGTGGCTGGTTCCTCTGTTCCACTTTAGTCTCATCAAGAACTAAATAATGGCACGATGAGAAAGGAAGACTTAGTTAGACCTAGTAGCTGTTATCCTAGAACTATACCATTGCTTACATGTGGACCTCGTGGTCCCCTGCTGGGACCTTATGGCTCCCGACCCACAGTGTGACACCACTGCTCTGCAGAGTCTGACCCAGAGCTACAAGGGCTGGTGACGACCATCCACTGGAGCATGCTCAGATGGGTTTATGTTCTGTGCTCCAGGGTGAGCGGGGAAACAGAGGGGCTACAGGCACCCCAGGGATCCCAGGAAAGGATGGGCAGAGTGGGCAGCACGGGCAGCAAGGACCCCCTGGAGCTCCAGGACCAAAGGTGGAGGACAACAAACACAAACGACACAATAATACCACAGTAAAACACATGGGATATAGACATACATTTTCAGATGCTGGCAATATATGGACACATACTACACAGATAACGTGTCCTTATAACAGTATACACACTGATGACTCATGTATGCTTTCATTGATTCAATGTTGACTTTAATTGATTAACTGTTGACCAGGGTCCGCTGGGATACAGAGGAGAACCAGGGACTAAGGGGGAGATGGGCGAGGAGGTAAGAGACTGGATAGATCTGGATCCTAGTTAGATATATAGATCTGGAAGCATAGAGCCCATCATCACCCCTGCACTATGCACCAGATGGAGAAGAAGGAGATAAGTGTGGAGACGATAGTGTTCCTGCTCGGCAGGATGATGTGTGATGGGGTGTTTGACTCCGATTCCGACCGAGCTTGACTCAAAGGCCACGTCTTTAGTTGACCTTGACAAGGTACTCTTTGATGACGCATCATCAAAGGGCTGTGTGACACTGTCAGTTGCTTTGGATAAATTAAATAACTAAATAGCTAAATAATAATAATAATAATAATAATAATAATAATAATAATAATAATAGCTAAATAACTTGGTACTGAATATTATTGTTTTATTAAAAGTGTATTATTTATGATTTTGTCATGCGTTTTCACAGGGTTTGGTTGGCGGGAAAGGACCAAAAGGAGACGTTGGTGTACCTGGCGAGAAGGTATGTGTGTGTGTGTGTGCGTGTGTGCGTGTTTGTGTTTGTGTGTTTATGGTTATGAAACAACCAGCTACACCTGACAATCACCCATGTTTCGTGAATAAAGCCACTTTACAACTTGACCATCAATCAAATAGAAAACAAAAACACATGAGTGGATTGAATATAAATCTGAGCCAGGCCCTCCCACTAGCTCATAAAATCTGTATCAGATAATAGGATGACATGACATCTCATGAAAGTCACTCTTCATTACAAAGCTCCTTGGCTGTACTGCCCCCTAGTGGTCAATATGGATCCTGCACCAATATAGATGTTTCCTTCTGTCAGTCATTGTGAACTAAAATACATCTATTCACAACTTTTTTGAATTATGTTTTTTTCGATGTAGGGTTTGAACGGGTTGAACGGTCGACCAGGACCTGTTGGTCCACCAGTAAGTGGGATACTAACATTCAAAGTCATATCATTTATCGTATTAATGTTACTGTTATATACCCACATACCTATCCGCATGTAGATACTATGATTACATAACCAGGTCACTGAATGCAGTTTGACTGCACAAACAATAATGTCATTAGTTGTGTGCAGGTTCACCAGCTGCTGCAATGGCAATCCCAAATCATCTATTTGTTCCCACACACACATTATATAGTCTCTCCTCCCCGTCCCCGTCCCCCGTCCCCGTCCCTCTTAACTACCATGTAGTATTATGTAAAGATGTGTGGAGCTCCATTCCTCACATTGATCTATCTGTGCTGCTTCCCGGGTTGTTAATGATCCCCATTTCTCAACGTACCAAGGAGAGCGCCCTAGTGCAGGGCCCAGTACCAACAGTCATACGTATGCGTTTGAAGGGTCCATAAATAACAGTGGTGGCAGGTTGTGTTGGGTCTCTGGTCCGCTGACTGCGACGTCTTCTCCTCAGGGTCCCATGGGCGTCCGTGGAGCTGAGGGACTACAGGGACCATCTGGTTCTGATGTGAGTGGCCTGGACCTCTCAGTCCTCCTTACTGCTAGTACTGGTAGCACTAGGCGCTAGCAGTGTAGTGGTTAGGGTGTTACGCCCAGCTGATGTCAGCAGTACACCTCCTTGAGCTGGATGACCCTTACCCTTACCTAATGTCCTCAGTCACTCTGAAGGAAAGCTCAGTGACTACAGAGTAAGTAGCACTGCTACTACCGCTTCTCATTGCACTCATTCTGCTGCTGGTACTTTGCAACAGGGGGAGACGGGACTGGACGGAGGACCAGGTTTAATAGGACCTCCGGTAAGATGAAGAGATCTTCACATGGGATGGACTGTATGGGGGTAGTTTACTGAATTTTTGTTTTATCATTTAACAGGGACTATGTACAACACAGTAATTGGGGAGTCTTAACTACATAGCTTCATCTTTTGTCCCTTGGCAGGAAAACATTTAAAGCAATATATATATTCAAATTGTAAATGTGTGTGTGCGTGTGTATGCACATTTTGTCTATGTGTGTGTCACAGGGTGCAACAGGTGTAACTGGATCAGTTGGTGCTCAAGGAGTAACTGGATCACCGGTAAGAATCGTTGACTCCCGTGTGTGTGTGTGTGTCTGTGTGTGTGTGTGTGTGTGTAAATGTATCTTGGACCCATGCATGTGTCAAACCTCAATTTTTATGTTCCAGGGGGACGTCGGACCTGCAGGCGCTGCCGGCCCCAAAGGACCACAGGTAAGACGACTCCAAGGCCACACACGCGCACACGCACACACACACATGAATAGCAAAGACAGGCAACAAATACAAACTTGCATTCTCTGTGTTTTGACCAGGGCCCCCTAGGCCTAGAAGGACTGACCGGACCCCCTGGAACACACGGCCCCCAAGTAGGTCTCGTTGTGTGCTTTTAATCAGATGTTTTAATGAGCATAATGGCGGGCCTTTGACAGGTTCTATGAGTACAGTTTACTGACGGCGTCTCTCCCTGTGGCTGGTACAAGCTGTGGGGGTTGCAGATGTTTTGGGGTGGATATTAAACGGAGGGGCCCCTGTTAACTGGCTATTACGTTGCTGTTGTCGTCTTTATAGGGATGGCGTGGATTTATTGGTCTTCCGGGCCCCAAAGGAAACCCTGTAAGTGATAAAAGTCACATCAAGTTTTACATGTATTAATAACAAGCCTCTACTCAGGGGATGATATAGTAATATGATCCATTGTATTTATACGCCTGGATCCCTGAGTACCATGTCTTCTTTATAAATGTGTTGTATAGTGTTTGACATCATGTTATGTCGTATAATGTGTTAATGTCAATGAATTGCAGAAGTCTACTGGTTTCTGGGGTTATATATCAACCTACAATAGAAAACAATAGGTTGACCCAAATGTCTCCACACTAGACTGTTGAAGGGAACACAGATGTAGGGGTACAGAGGTACACTGGGGGACACATCCGCTCTAATCGGTAGCTCAACAGCGCAGTGCAATGGACGGATTCTCTCGGTCCTTCCTACCGTTAATGATGACTGGTCTTAATTTCCTGTCAGGGGCCGGCGGGGCCAACGGGGGTCCGCGGGGACCTCGGGTTCGAGGGGCCAGTGGTGAGTTGTGTCTTCCTGTGCTGTGTACTTACCTCCTATACACACACATGTATGTCAATGCATTCACACAAACAGACACACATGTACGCACACACGCAAACAACAAACACACGCAAGCGCACACAGGTACACATACAAGCATACTTATGAACAAACGCAGTAGATGTACGTTATGTTCTTAATCATTGTTTGGAAATCATTCTGCCTTAAGCAACACTTAATGTAATACATGTTCCACAGTCAATTCAGCCAGTCCTGTATAAATTATTGTAAAGGCATTGTATTTAATAATATAACCATATTTTGTTCAAATGAATTCAGTCTGGAACCAAGAATCATACAAAATGACCTAATCTTGATCTGTCCATGTGTAGTGTTGGAGCTATTCAGTTGTAAGATTTAATTATAAAACATTTATTTTGTTTGTTTCCTTAATATCAAGTTATATGATTATTTTATGTTTATTTTCTCGTTTTGTATTAGAAATTAAAGTTAATTTGAATGATTGGGCAGCTGTGGCGCACCGGGTGCCTGACCTATACATAGAGGCAGGCAGGCATAGGTACGACAGGCACTGGGAAGGGTCATGGTTTTTTACCAGCTGTACCAGAGAGACAAAGGAGATGAGGTGGCAAGTTCCCACTGTTGCACATTTGTTTTGTTTTTGCTTGTAACACCGGAAAAAAATAACTTCCGAAACTCAAAATCCTGAATGGAGAGTTAACTTTGTCCACATTAGATTCGTCCCCCTGGTGCCTCAGTGGCTACTTTGATTACGTTGCTTTGTTTGATTTATTTTCCAGTTATTGTTTTATTGAGGGCAAATCACCACTACATGTAGATTCAATTGAACTCTAATCATTTCAACTGAATCCAGTATTCTAAATATTCAAATCTGATCAGTGTCCACCTCTGTCCTCTGTCCTCCATCTTAGGGTTCCCCAGGGACACAGGGGCTGATGGGTCCTCTGGGTGCCACGGTCAGTACCAAGCGGTGGAATAAGCACCTCTTCCTTTTGTGTATCTTTATCTACATTATGTGTACATCAAACCTGCCTTCGACCCCTGAGTGACCTTTGAACTGTGTACGCTCTGGCAGGGGAAAAGAGGACCTGATGGAGAGAAGGGGAATCCCGGGTGCAAAGGAGAGAGAGTAGGACAACCTCATTTACTCATAACTTTATTCATCCCTTTATTTATGGTGCACATTTTTATGACTCTGAGAGTCAACGTATCTTTATAATTTTATAGAAACATGGTTACTATTATTCATCTGCTAAATATTTATGTTATGTGTTACTTCTTTAAAGTTTCTTTCTCTTTCTCTATATTTCTTTCACACTACTTCTACACATTTCTCTCTGTCTATGTGTTTCTCTCTCTCTATATCTTTTACTCTTTCACTCTATTTCTATACATTCCTCTCCCTCTATGTTTTTCTCTCCCTCCATGTATCTCTCTCTCTCCATGTATCTCTCTATCTCTCTCTACCTTCCCGGCGTTCCTCAGGGTTTCCAGGGTGTCACAGGTATCGAAGGCCCCCAGGGAGAGAGGGGTCCCACCGGCCTCCCAGGCCTGCCGGGGTTCAGAGGTCAACATGGTGAAGGAGGCATCGAGGTACAGTGACTCACCTTTCCTATACACTGCTGAACAGCGGTATGTCAATGGTATATTCATCAATGTTTTAAGGCTATCGGTATTATATCTTTATCAATGTTTTAAGGCTATTGGAAATATATTTCCATTGTAGGTACCTCTAAACTACATGTTACTTTATTTTTAAACCTGGGTATTTAATAATTGAAGGCATTTAAATTTTCTGTCATATCCTGAAGTCATTTAAAAGGTCAAAAGGGGTTCTTTGCTGCTGCCATTTTTAATGACTTTGATATGAGTGAAATTTAGGCTGGTAGAAGTATTGACTTTGAAATGCCAACTCAGAGTGATCCTGCAGCTAAATGTCACGATGCGATGTGGGTTGGCCCTTTAGCAGCATCATTTAGTCCTTTAATCTTAACATAGAACAAAAATGGAACAGGAAACGATTAACTGTATGATTGACTGGTGTTCTGTTCTGTCACTCAGGGAGAGAGTGGAGAGAATGGTCTCCGGGGGAAACAGGGCAGCCGGGGGTCAAAGGTCAGTGATTCCATGGCAGAAATGAGCGGGGGAAAATATGTCTGTTCATTTAATTTGATGATTAAACTGTCATTCAGAGCATTGGTGGCAATATTTCAACAAGGCTTGTTTCAATCTATCCAGTTGTCAATCTATCCAGGTCATTTTAGACAGGATGATGGATTGAAATGAAAAATTATTGAGATTTAGAGTTGACATGTCAATGACAGTTTACATGTTTAAAACATGAGTCATACTGTGAGAATGCCAGTGCTGCACTCTGCCTTTCTGGGCTCTTCCAAACCAAGCACTCAGGGAGTTGATGTTGAAGGCCGGTTTATTGTAGAGTTTGCAGACAGTAATACATGAAGACGGTGGTCCATGTTGCCATGTGCAGGAGAGACCTCTCCTGAGTGTGTGTGGTGATGGTTTAACCTGTTGTACATTGAATTCTCAATGTACCACGGGTGTGCAGCCTCACCCAGCCCCAGAGTCCAATCAGTCTGACTCCAGGCAGCTGAGCCTGCTTAAACCAACCATCTTCCACACACACAAACATTCACTGATCCTTTGGTCCACAAACTTGCATGCAATGGACTATTTACCATTATGGTGGTTTAACAGCCAAAATCTACAATCCCAATTGGTGACAATAAAATCGTACTTTAGTAGGTCATTGTGGTTGGAAGAAATATCTTATTAGTCTGATGTGATGTTTGAGATATTTGTTGAAAGATCGCTTGAATACCGGGATGTACCAGATCAAAAGTGTACGCAGCTGTGGCATCAATCGCTGCCATGGTAATGGTTAATGTTGAGTGATCATTAAATATTATCTCCAACTGTCGTAAAACCGCAGGTGTAAGATGCAAGTCTAGTTGTGTAGTTACTCATACTGTGGTTGACCGTTTGTAGACGCATCTGTCACTAATAATGTATTCTAGCTCTGCGGTTGTGTGTCATTAGTGTGTTGGACATGTGTATTGAATCAGCTGCCACTGGTGTGTTTACATCCCCAAAGGGAAGCAGAGGACCAGTAGGCCGTCAAGGCAGACATGGACCAAGAGGAGACAAGGTACACAACCATTTGCTGATGGCACTGACACACAAAAATAGACAATACATCCTTCAAGGAAAGCTTTGTTTCAAATGTTGCACATCTTTGCTTTAAAAAGTCTGAATGGCAGACATCATAAGAAAAAGCTTTGCCACCATTATTTGTGTGCTTATTGCACTCCAAACCACCCCTGAAAGAAGGGATCCCTCTTCTATATTTAAGGTTACTTCCCTTGAATTTGAGTGTTTTGAGACCGCTTGGGGTTATGGGGTATATTATGATGTTGACCTGTAAAGCCCTTTGAGACACTGTAACTTCAGGGCTATACACACAAAACCTGAATTGCCTTATGTGTCACAGTACATGTATTTATCTGTTCTGGTTTTGACTGTTGTTCCTCATGGTTTTGACAACGTCTCATTTTTCCTCAAGGGACCTCAGGGGCCGAGGGGACCCAGTTGTCAGCCGGGGCCCTCGGTGAGCTACAGATAGCGGGTTACTAACCACCAGCTTGGTTTGTGTGGGATTAGACTGTCAGTGTAAAGCCAGGTGTCATTCAATTACATAATTTGCATCTTTGATCGTCATTTGACCAAGACAGCCTGGTGATCTTGAACATATGTATTAAAATGTCTGTACTTCAAATTACAAAGGAGAACAAATATTAAGTATAATAATTAATAATAGGTGAAATTAATTCACGTATGTTACATGTGATTTGCCACAATTGGTCTG
>OOFH01004841.1:0-13142 GCA_900323355.1 Merlangius merlangus
CATCTGATTTGGGAGCCTGAGGACTCAAACACCAGCCTTTTGTTGGGGCTAGTTGCAGAGGGTTTTTTGTGTTCCTGAATTGATATAGCGTTTTCTTTGTGAGTGTTATTTGGACGTTTGTCATCACTTTCTCCATCCGGACCGTTAGAAGGTGTGAAATGATCAGCAGAGAAATATACAAGGTTCCTGTAGAGGAGCTAGTCTTTCCACCAATGTCTTTTGAGAATATTTAATGCGGATCCAATCTTACAGGGCACAACCGTGATTACTGAAATACAAAACCTGTAAACTATACATTTACCTTCCTGCCAGGGACAATGGAAGAGTATAGTGTTTATTGTGGAGACCACCTCTCTTTGTGGTGTGGGTGTGAGTTTGGTCTGAAGTGACCTCAAAATCACAGTGCAAATTTGTTATGAAACTTTAATTTAAGAAGCACAAACTACTTACACAACCAGAATAAATGAACAATAAGGCTCTCGCTCCAAACGACGAGTTTGGAGTTATATTTTAGCAAATGCTGGCGCCAAACAAAACCATGTCAATTGGGGGCTAACTACTGCCATGTCTAGACTAACAACGCAGGCCAAGACCCCTTTATTAAGAAATGGTACACAAAACATACATTGTCACTGAATATATTTGAATGGTTAATCATTTACATCCCTAATGTCAGTAAGTAATGAGGTTTGTCAATGGCTGTGGAAACATTCAAACAGCATTCAATTTGTGTTAGATTGAGTTACAAATTAAATTAGCCAAATTATCAGCATGAGTTAGGATAAATCTCTCTATGGTCCCCTTAGGTAAGGGCAAGCTATGTAACATCCCCTTAGGTAAGGGTCTCTAGTGCTCTAGAGTCCCCTTAGGTAAAGGCCTCTAGGGATCTATGGTCCCCTTAGGTAAGTGCAAGTTAACTACGGCCCCCTTAGGTAAGGGTCTCTAGTCATGTACGGGCCCCTGAGGTTAGGGCCTCTAGTGATCTAGTGTCCCCTTAGGTAAGGGCCTCTAGTGATGTACAGACCCTTAGGTAAGGGTCTCTAGTGATCCGATGTCCCCTTAGGTAAAGGGTCTCTTTAGTGATCCGCTGTCCCCTTAGCTAAGGGCCTCTCGTGATCCACTTTCCCCTTAGCTAACTAGCTGATCTAGTGATCGGCTGTCCTGTGTTCCTCAGAGTTTGTGGCGGCTGCGGTTCGGTTCCACTTTGACGACTGTCCGGACTCACACCGCCACTTCTGTTTCCATGGCACCTGTCGCTTCCTGATCCTGGAGGAAACGCCTGCATGTGTGTAAGTGCAACGCAACAATGTCTGATGAATCAGTTAGTGCTTGAATACATGTGGAAAAGAGGAACGATGGGACTGTGAACCATTGACTGTGTATTTCTGAACATGAAAACAAGTGGAAAAACCTTATTTTCTTTCTTAGAACTTTAAGATTTGGTCAAAATAAAAAATGGTTGAATGTGGTCCTATTTCAAAATGAGTTGGAGAGATTACGGGACTGGATCCATGCACCATCTGACATCGCCGTGTCTGTACTCTTAGGATCCAGGCTTCATGGTTTTTCTGGTCTTTTCCCCCGGTCGCAAAACTATGAATTTGAGAATTTGAACAACGTGATTGGTCAACTAGAGATGGCCCTGGAGCAACAAACGGGTTGTTTAAAAATGGCAGGGTTTAACCTACTGGCCAAATACTTGGCCCTTAGGTAATTTTTTAGGATTGTGTTCGTACAAGATGTTGTAGGAACAGCACAGACACAGCTATAGCAGTGATGTCCTCTAAACCCTCTGCTCTCTGACGGGAGCATACTCTCTTACTAATTACATTATATCATTCACCTCAATCACGAGTCGCATTCTTCCAGAGAGGAAGTTGAAACCAACAAAAGTTTTACTTGTGAAATGTTTCTTTTAAATACATAAAATGAAATCCGGAAATCCAGACAATCTTGCATTTTTTCTATTTCCAGGCGATTGAAACTTGATACAACTTCATACATATCAGTTGGAATGTTTCCAAGACATATTTGTCTCGTAATATTCCTATTTTACTCAATGGAAAAGGTGTAAAGTGATTAGGCAGGCAAGCAAATTTCACATGTTTTAATAGAAGAAGACTTGTAAGAATCGATTTATCTCTGGTCATCGCCAAGTTAAACATTTGAAATAGTTTTAAATTGAAGTGATCTGGTGTGATTGCAGTAATGTCAGGGAATTCCCTCTCCTGGGATAACGGGAACACCGACTGATTTGATTGGCTTATCCGTTCTGGGACTCCATGAGTCTTTAACTCCATTACTCACTATTTAGATTTATGTTCAGGCGATGAGTGTTGGAATTGTTTAAGCCCCCCAGAGAATCCTAGATGTGTCCTCGCTGTGTGTATCAGAAGGTTTGTGCTCGTCCCGTGTAGGTGTCCATCGGGCTTTGTGGGGATGAGGTGTGAGCATGCAGACCTCCTGGCTGTGGTGGCCACCAACCACCGAGGGCAGACCGTGGCCACGGTGCTGGTGCTGTGTGTCATGGGCTGTGCCCTGACCATGCTGTTCTGCACATTTTTACAGTAAGCGCCGTCGTTTAAGTCTGTATCTTCATGACTTCGGGGTCGGGGAGGGGCAATCACATAGTGCGGTTTCTCTTTTATTATTACTTATTATGAATCTTGCAATAATTCTGATAAATGAAATGTCAGATTTCTCTACCAGATAGAATTAAATTATTTTATTGTTATCGTTATTTTTGTGTTTGAACTGATGAATACGTTTGTGTTCTCAGCTGTTGGTGGAGGCGGGATTATGAGAGACGGAGGAGGGCTTTTCACAAAGAAAAGACCAGAGAAATGTTGAAGGGCGGGCCATCGTTCTGTCCGTCTGAAAGTGGTACTGGACATTTTTTGATTTGGCTCCCACCACATGCTAATTAACGTTGCTTAATTTTACACAGGTTTTACTCTTTTTAAATTGACGAAATGGCAAAAAGCTGTAAAAAAGGGTGATATATTTTCCTTGTTTCTCTGCAGTGGTGTGAGGAGTGGACTGGGATCAGATTATAGGGTAGTAGGTCTGCTACTCCCCTTTACTGGTCCAGTGTTCCCTGAACCACTCGGCATCCTCCATGGAGTGGGAAACCATCTCCGGTGATTGTTTTCTTGTTTTTGTGTTTTGTACTTTTGAAGGGCGATAATCAAGGAAGAACTCGTCTGCCTGTACTTTAAAGGAAGTGGACACTAGCGAAGGCTAAGGTAGCCTCTTGTGGACGACCAAAGGAACATGGGCAGCTGTTGGATGCTGTAGGCACCCCTCTGCTTGTCGTGTTGTCATTTATTTAGGAATCCAGGATGTTCTACGAGGACGTTTTATTATCTCGAACCGCAGACGCGTCTGTTTTGATTTCTCAAGTCGGAGGACCGGCCCATTCTTGTCTTTTTAAAATTGCATGCACATAATTTACATCAGATGTTTGATCAAACACTACTTTAGATGTTTGAAGTTATGATGGGGGAAACCAATACTTGTAGCGGTTTTTTGAGCAAGGGATTTGAACTCACTTCACTTGACAAAATGGGTGACTGAGTCGATAACACATATAGGCTTCTCAAATTGATATTTGTTTATAGAGATGCTATGTTGGTGGGAAAAAAAGGAGATGTAAAAGTTTTTGAAGGTATGTTTATAGAGGAGCAGGAATTTTAGGGAACAGGGATAAGTGATTCATATTTCCGACTACTAATTCAGGCTGTAATGTCATTCTTATTTTTTTAATTCCTTTACTTAAAAACGTATATATATATATTAATTTATTAGGGGGACTGTGATCCCCAAGCTATCTATGTGGCAATGGACTACAAGCTCACCCCTTCTTAAACTGGTATGAAATGCATGGGTACACTTAATTCCTACTATGAATAAGCACTTAAGGGAAGAGACACATTTCACTGTTTATACTACTTGTACATAGACACTTATGCATACTTACACTTTAGTCACTGCTAATGTTTTAATTGTTTTTTAAAACATTAACAGATTATTACAGTAGACACGTGCCCTAATTCGGCATACACTTTATGCTTTTCGTCCAAGGGGTATCTTCAATGAGTTTCCTCAGATTGCCTTTGAGTTCAACATTTCTGTATTGAAAACCGTTGATTTCAAAGAAACAAATCAAGCCTTGTCAGAAATGTCGAAACAATGAGTGAAGGAAAATAAATATTGATGAATTTAAATCTCAAGAGTATCTTTTCAGAAATATTTGAGCGCAAGTAAGAAATTGTGCAACAATGGTCCACATACGGCTTCTTCCTACCTTCTGCTATCATTCCCATGCTCCAAAGTACTGTCTAAGAGGAATGCTGCACTAAACAAATTACCTTTTCATGTTTACAGTTTGTCGCCATTGTTAAAAATGTCATGTCTGACAGCGTATGTTACGTAAAATATGTTGTAGATATAATGTATTCTGTAAGGTGTAAGGTGTCATATTCTTTCAAACCTTTTAAATTGCCAGATGCATGCTTCAGTTTGTCACACCTGTATTCCATGAAATTCGCTTTTCAATGAATATTTAAATTTGCAAAAAGTGTTCTTGGTATTTATTTTCTTGGCTACACATTCACCCACTTCCTTTGACCTCATCACTGTGGGGTTGTTTTCCAATTTTTTTATAGCTGAGGCTCTCCATGTTTCCCATCCACTGATTCTATTCCAGACACGGAATAGACCCCTGAACCTGGGGCCAAACCCACAAAGAGCCTCACTCTGGAGGGCTTTGGCGCTAAAGGAAAGGTCTCCATAATTTCAACTCTATTTCTCCTAGTTAGATTTGGCCAGTTTGTGTGCCTGTCCTTGTCACTGTGACCTTTTCTTGTCTTCTCGTCTTCACATGATTTTTCTCTTCATGTTAAAACTGTTGTTAAGATTCTGACATCCTGGTCGTTTCCCATGGCTCCATCGCTAGGATGGTGTTGATGTTCTTCTCCATTATCTACTGTATCTCTTCTGCTCTTCCTTTCATGGTCTCCAAAATTAGGCTGGCTTTTGTTTCGCCAATCCTATTATGTTTGCAATTGGATTGCTGTGGAGCCCTTTTAGAGCGCTTCTGGCTGAGCTACTAAAGCAGCTTTGAAATAAGCAGCTCTTCTGTGTGGCTCTCTGAAGATGCACAATAGGCTTAGGCATGGGAAGGAGAGCGTTGGAAACAGAACCATGGTTTACTATTACTGGATGGTTCAATTCAGCAGAATTCAGCAGTCCAGTTTGGGAACTGTTTCATGCTCTTTTCTCTGGGTTTGGTTTTTTTGGTAGCACACATTTTGTTTGTCTTCTTCTACTTATCTTAGCCCAACATTCCCAGTATCTGTTTCTGACCAGATAAGTTTTACATAAGAGTATGGCAGTTGCTGTCAATGTTATTCTCCTATATCAAATAACATCTCATTGTAATGTAATTTGAACCTTTGTCATAGGTGGTTTGAGTCATTGTCTGCAACTTGCTTTCTCTGACTTTACTTTCTCTGGATGCTTATCTAAAATGGCTTGTGACTCATTTCCACGAATGTGATTGCAGGCCATTGACGTCCACAATGAAGTCTATTTCTCCATGAGATGGACTAACCAACGGTATGTTGTTGTGCAACAACTATGTAGAACTTTAGATTATGTGTATGGATAGAGCTATTCAGTTCAATTGCTGTCTGGTCTTGGTTTTGGCACCTTTTCTGGTGCTTGGCACAGCCGACCATATGGTAGGGTTTACCGTTCAGACATCATACGAGCGCAGCCAGCGGGCAATAAGCCCTTTGGTTGCCATAAACTTCAGCAGTGATTTATCAATGTATTGTGGCAACCCGGCCCCAGGAGTGTCCCTCTCACTCAGGGAATCGCCTTACACCAACGCCATTCATTGAACAACAGAAAACCGAGTGGGTCTGTGGCCAACACGGGGGAACCAAAAATCATGCTAATGACTCCGTGAGCTACGGTAGAGTCCAGGTGATTGTCCCTCGGCCGGGCCGGTCTCGTCCCTTCAGAGGGAGGTCGCTCCCGTCGGTAGCGCTGTTCCTGCAGTGTGTTCCGTGTCGGCGTACGTCATCCGGGCGTGCGGGTTCCCTCGGGACCGCTGGGGAAAGGTCCGCTAGATCCACCCCTCTACCCGTCTAGTCCTGCTCCGCTCGGACTCCCAGTTCTCTCCCTAAGAGAACATGTCACAGCCTTTTGAAGGGGTACCTGGTCTTCCGCATCCTCCGCCGCAGGTGTTCTCCATTGCTCCGATTAGGGTGACGCAATGGACGCTCTCTGGCTCTGACTTGTGGATAACGACTGTATATGCCATCCACCACCTATCCTGGGCCGCCTGGCCCGAGGTGTTTGGTTGCCACACTCGGGTTGCCTCTGACCGACCAGAGACGGGCATCTCGGCGGGACAGAGCGTCGGCGTTGGCGTGTTCCCTGCCCGGCCTGTGGTCCTGTGGTGGAACCTGAAATCCTGGAGGGCCAGGAACCACCTCGTCACCCATGCGTTCGAGTCCTTCGCACTGGCCATCCACTCCCAGCCAAGGAGATAGGACCTCAGCTTGTCCAGGGCCCACTTGATGGCCAGGGCCTCCTTCTCCACAGTAGAATAGTTCTTCTCATTGGGGAGGAGCTTTCTGCTGATGTAGGTCACTGGGTGTTCCTGTCCCACCCAGACCTGGGAGAGTACCGCTCCCAGACCCACTTCCGACGCGTCGGTGTGGACTATCAGGGGCAGAGAGAAATCAGAGGTTACCAGGACAGGCTCCGAGCAGAGGGCTCGTCTGAGGTCACCGAATGCTCTCTCGGCTGCCTCCGACCACGTTACCCGGTCTGGCAGGGTGTCCGGAGCTGCTTTACCTGGAGGAGGCTAAGCAATTCTTTCATCACCCGTGATATAAAACAGGATCCCTGGTCTGTGAGTACCTCCCTGATACCTGTTAGCATAGTCCACTAACACTAGAATGTACCTATGTCCCCGGCTGGTCTTCGGGAGAGGCCCAACAATGTCCAGAGCTGACTGGTCGAACGGTACTTCAATTATGGACATGGAGATTAAAGGGTTCCTCAGGAAATCACCATATGCCAAGGTCCGTTCAAAGCCCAATAAGGCAACCCCTTGGTTATGAAGATAATCCAAAGGCTGAAGGAAGTATGGTCATGATTGACTTATCATATTTAGGTGACTCAATTCAAGATCGTTGCTTCCGATCTTGAATTGAGTCACCATTGAACAACGGAAAACTACGTGGGTCTGTGCCCAATGCGGGGAAACATGCTAATGACTCCGTGAGCCACGGTAGAGTCCAAGTGATTGTCTCTCCGGCCGGGCCAGTCTCGTCCCTGGAGAGGTAGGTCGCTCCCATCGGTAGCGCTGTTCCAGCGGTGCGTTCCGTGTCGGCGTACGTCGTCCGGGCGTGCGGGTTCCCTCGGGAGGGCTGGGGAAAAGTCCGCTAGATCTACCCGTCTACCCGTCCGTATTGGGTCCTAGTGGTTCACTGCTCTGCTCGGACTCCCAGTTCTCTCCCTAAGAGAACATTTCACAGCCTTTTGAAGAGGTTCCTGGTCTTCCGCGTCCTCCGCCGCAGGCGTCCTCCATTGCGCAGATTAGGGTGACGCAATGGACACTCTCTGGCTCCAACTGGTGGATATCGGCTGAATATGCTATCCACCACCTCTCCCCTGGGCCGCCTGGCCCGAGGTGTTGGGACCGGGTTGCCACAGTATGAACGGCATTGTTTTGCATTTCGTCTGATTAAACATTATGATGTGATGATAAATTGCTATGTCCAGAGGTGAATGTGTTTTTCTTTATTTTGCATATAAATGCAACACTGTTTGTTTTAGTTTCATCTAATATCACTGACTATAAGACATCTGACTGCATGAATAAATGAAAGAATTTGCCCTCCTGAATTTCCAAGAAAGGTTACAAGGCTTGCTTAACTGAGATACTAAAAACATTAGGATTTATTAACTGGGCTTTCGTGGTACATTTGTTCATTATTGAACCTGACTGTCAGATTAATTTATTTTCAATTCTTTTAAACTATTTAAATTTTTATTAAAATGATCTCTAGGTCTTTAAATTAACGATTATATTCCTAATCACATAAATTTGAAGCATTATACACCGATTTATGGGAAGGAATAGTTCACCCTAATCGGGAAACTTTACTAGATCCTGCTATTCCTAAACATGACAGCCTCCGTCAAAGTGGCCAACTTTTGTAATGCACTAAATTGGATATTGTAGCCTACACTGTGCCTGATTGAAAAACCTGGTGTATTTACTGAAGAAAATCAACCTGCTTTCAATCCTTATATGACTGAAAAACGCTCTTTAAAAGTTATGCCTTAGATCCATCCAGTCTTTATATAGACGGGAACAACCCCATGCTCTGTAAAAACATTTATATCCTGCCTTTAGGGATTAGCTCAGTTAACTGCAGAAAGCATCATTGCCATCTTTTCAGGGACATTCTGACCCTCTTTACAGAGAAGTAAATGCATGTCAGCAAAATATATTAAATCTTACAATTGTTTCCACTGTCTAGACTTGTACGGTGTGAGTTCATGTAATAAAAATGAGTTATACATTGTCATATAGATATAATTCAAATTATTTGGGCTGTAAGGCTGATGAAATGGCGTCATTTTATTCTTCATCTTATTCAATGTTTTGTTCTTTACCAAAATGTATTTTTTTTACTTTGCTCTGGATTGGTGATGCAGCTTTCATTGTAATTTATCTTTTTCTTTATTCTGAGGAACGTCAGTGTTTCCAAAGCAAACCGGTCATATGCAGGCAGACAATCAAGAGACCACTGATCTCCAGAATACTGCAGGACAACCCAGAGAATCCCGGCCCTCTGAACCCCTTGGTTATGAAGATAATCCAAAGGCTGAAGGAAGTATGGTCATGATTGACTTATCATATTTAGGTGACTCAATTCAAGATCGTTGCTTCCACAGTAGTTTAACATTTTTTTAGAATTAAAGAGTGATGCTTTGAACATTGGTCTTATATAATGTGCTAAAATGCTTAAAATTAAGAAAAAGTGAGCAGACTGAATATAAATGATTTTTATTCAGATTATTGCATATACATATGATTTATATCGTTAAACAGTATTGCTAAGGTGCATTATATGTGATTATATATTTGGATTGCTGAAATGCAGGATTCTCCACTGTTAAACAGCCTCAAGTAAGAACAACTTCCCCCCCCAAAAAGAATTACATCAATCTGTGATGGTGTGTTTAAAGCGTGACACCCCAAGCACCCGACACATCTGTTACGGTCAGCCCTCGGAGGATCGAGAGCTTGACCCACGGCTGGACCCGGTAGACCCACTGTACCCTGTGACGGGGGCCCAGGGCTTAGTCCATGAAGTGCTGCAGCCGCAGAGGCAGCTCATCCAGCGAGCCGATGCGGTGCTCCGAGGGGATGTCCGAGTTTGTGTACTTGTTCTGGCGGTCCAGCAGGTAGCCGTGGATCCCCAGGGAGCGGGAGCTGAGGTAGTCCATCAAGTAGTGGTCCCCGATGTGGGCGGTGTTGGACGCCGCCACACCGCACCTCTGCAGCGCCTGCTCGAAGATGGCGGGGTCGGGCTTGGCAACGCCCGCCTCCTCGGAGGTCACCAAGAAGCTGAAGTGGGTCAGCAGGCCGCACGCCTGTAGGATGCCCTCCAGGCGCCGGTCGAAGTTGGAGACCACTCCCAGCGTCAGGCCCAGAGAGGAGCAGCTCTCCAGAGCCTTCTGGCAGTCGGGGAACACCTGGGGTCAAACCAAACGGCATCACGTCAAAACAGATGTGTTTAAATTATATATTACAATGGTGCCAAAGTAGTTTAAATGTCATTATTTCCTAGGTGTTATAAGTCTAAACTGCAGTTTTTATCCCCTTTTAAACTATGCTGATAATAGCATTTAGTGTTGTCCGATACTGGATTAACCGATACAATACCTTGAAAAACATTGATTCTCATTAACCTTAATTACTAGGCCTGTTTCTGAATGTTCTTATAAAGTAAAATAAAATAACCTACCTAAAGTAAATAGTGTATATCTTATGTTATCTTGGGACCAAAATAAAGATTGTTGTGTAAGTGAAATATTCAATGTGGATATGACTTGGTAGAGTGAATAAAGCTAGAAACCGGCATAAGTGGAAGATTATGTTTCACCTTAAATAAATGTTATATTTAAGAGTGAATACCACCTCGTTCATTATCAGTTGTTAGCCCTATAGTTATATAGGGCCATAGCACAACATCTGATGATTACCTGGCACAATATCTAATGCCAATAAAGTGAAGTAGAGCAAAGATATGTTGAGAACACGTACAATTTTATCACTTGACCCCTCTATTGAAAGGTCAGGACAGATATTGCAATTGCACCATATGGTCACCAGCTGACGATGAAGGATCTCTGTTCTGATTGAAGGCAATTTACCCATTTCCTCAGAAACCCTCTCCTAGCCATTGATTGTAAACACCAAGTTTAGTTGCAAAACTGGATTATCTGTGAATGTGCCCAACAACTGCAGTAAGGGAGTCCGCATATCCCACTTTGAGATCCATCTCAAACAACGGCTCAAGGCACACCACAATTGTGATAAATTGAACATATGAGTTGTAGAACATATTTTGTCTTTTGTTTCTTGTGGATTTCAATACTGTCACCTCCCTAGGGCTAACAGAAGTCTAGCATTGTTGCTAACTGTCATGTTTACTTGTACTTATACACTTGTTATACACGTTTATTAATGTGCTCGTCCCTATTTAAATAAATACTCTCACCCTGCGGTTAGTGCGTATACAGATAAACTTCTTACACCCGAGGTGTTTACATCCTAATTCATGCTTTTGAAGCTTAGATGTCCCATGCTTACTTAAGGCTCACTTATGGTGCGTTTTAGTATTCTCTGCGAACCGACTCGAATCTCGGATCTGACGCCAACGCCCACACTTCAAGCGTTTTATTATGTTTCGCTCGGTCGTTGGAGGAAAACATGGACACCACCCGGAAAGCTGTTGTCGCGGTAGCATTGGCAGAGTACCAGGGGCTCCAAAATAGGTAGGCTATAGGCAGAGATAAGGACGCAGTAAGGTATTGCAGTAATACGAGTGATTGAAATTGCCATTTAAACCACCAAAGCGGTCCAAGCACAATGAAAACAGTTCATACTTCAAGTCACACTGGGCGCAGCCATCTTGAATTCTGTCTCGGAATTTTGCTCAATCACCACTGAGTTCAACCGAGATGGCGAGATCGTCCAAGGAAAAGGGCGTGTTTGTGCATGTCGCAACGTCCTCGGACCTCCGAGACGGATGGATAATAAAATGCACCATTAGGTTGCTTAATTACATCACCCACTTTGAAAAAAAACAAGAATATCCTCTTAAAATAACTAATGGTTTGTTCCTGAACCCTCGAGTGGGGGGGTTTCCAGTCATTTCCAGTCTCGGAGCATTTATAGCGTTCCTGTTCGTCTCTGTGGTTGTGTCATGAAATTGGCTAGTCGTTGTTTATTGTTAGCTACATTAGCCTCTTTAGCAAACCAACCATAAAACAAACAACACAACTTTACATTGTATTGCACGCACAGCAAGACCGTGCAATGCTTAAATTGGTGACCGGAATAAAGTAGCAATGTAATCAAGTGTGTAAGAGCATTTAAAATTAACATTAAAGGTCCCATGACATATCACAAGGTGCGGTGTGATTAGCCGCTACAAGCCGTTTTGGAAATCTGCCCCTTATGACATCACAAGTGGGCGTGACCACCTAGATGTGTGCTGGATAGATCAGCCAACAGCCTACCCAGCGGACCGTAGCAAACATTGCTCATCTATCCGTCACACATCTTGGTGGACACGCCCACCTGTCCCTTATGACCTGATGTCATAAGGGGCAGATTTCCAAAACGGCTTGTAACGGCTAATCACACCAAACCTAGTGGCATGTCATGGGACCTTTAAAATGAACAACGTGGTACAAATACAAAGAAAATTAATCTCCTTACGGGCACAGCCATTTTTGTTGAGCGTCATCATTGCCTTCGGTCCAGTGGTGTCACTTCGCTGTTAAATAATAAATAATATTCAGGGCAAAAGTCCCGGATATTATTTAATTTGCCCCGAATATAATTTTTTGGTAAAAATAATTTAAAAAAATTCAAAATCTACTGGTAACTATGGAATGCATTAATTAAATTCAGTCTAGAAGTGATGAAATGATTCTAGTCACTAATGGAAGTTAGTTATTTAGAAAGAAACATGGGGATTCCAGGAGCATCTAAAAATAAAAAAGCAGCCTGGTCCTTCTAGATCATGGGTCTCAAACTCGCCCCCGGGACGATGTTATGTGGCCCCCTACTTGACATTAAAGTTAAGTGTTAGTGTGTTGTTGTCAAACACACATTTTTGCTGAGTGGCTTGCCACGCTTTTTTATCACTTGTGATAGGGGGACCAGATGTTCCGGTTTTGCCGGGACAGTCCCTATTTTGAGTTGCGTGTCCTGAGTCCCGACAAAAGCCAAAGGACGCTAAAATGTCCCGGTTTCCACCAACCGCTATGAAATGTCCCCTGTTGTCAGCGATTACATAGCCAACGTGATCTTATTATAGCCCGATCATTAACTTAGATTGGGTCAGTTGTGCTTCTTTTTAATTGTTGAATACTTGATGCGGCCCAGCCTGACCCAGACTCTACCTCCATCGGGCCCCCAGGTAATTTGAGTTTGAGACCCCTGTTCTAGATAGTCCTTCTGGCAAGAGAAAAAACAGGTTAAAAACATAACCAGACTGTTTACCACCTCAAATGAATAACCTATCTTATCCCAAGTCAGATCTAAATTAATCTAATTAATTAGAGGCGTTGTAATTAATTAATCGAAATTAATCGCATTTTAATCGCATATAAATATTTGACCTGAGAACAGTGAGAAGTAATTTTTTTCACATGGATTTTTAGTATACCATTGAATAATGAGTGAATACATAAGCTTAAGCAACAAAAATATTGTTTATTTTTGTTCAAGTCCAACAGACCAGTGCAATTTTTGCCATTAAGTGTAGCAATACCATATTTAGAAATATAGTACATTGCAGAAATTCAGGTAG
>OOFH01004914.1:3492-22963 GCA_900323355.1 Merlangius merlangus
TAAAAAGAGTGCCTAAGCAGAATCTCTTGTCTCGTCTCCACACATTTAACATTATGAAGGATGTAATAATAAATTTGAACCTGACATTTAAGTTACTTTTATTTGGGGGTATTGTGGTCGAGATTGCTTGGCGATGAATATAGACGTTGGATTAAAAAAAATAACAGGGCCTTCAAGTGTCAGCTAAAATGTAATCTTCAATGTAAATGATGCAAGGTTTAAAAATAAAAACAGGATCCTTAAGCGTGGGAGGAAGTTACTAACTCGGGGGTTGAATCTAAAACGGCACATATCTGTCATGTTTGGTCAGCCATGTTTCATCAACTGTATCTGTGAAAACTGTTGATATTACCATGCTGTGTGGGGGGCTACAGAACTGGGAAAACAAAGTTAAATGACGGACTTCTAGTCAAGAAACCGTACGCTTAAAATATGTTACATTTGATACCACACACAGAGGACTATAATGACCGACCCCTATTTAATGTCAAACATCAATAACCAAAAAGATAAAATCCAAACAAACAGTCATTTGTAGTACTTAGGGGTTGAGCTCTATAACTGACGACATTGTTAACAAAAAAGTGGAAGCACGTCAAGCTCCTAGCACACGACTTAGCACTTGTAATGACTAACTTTATGATTGACTGACTTTATGATTTTCCATAAAACATAGCATTGTCTCAATAATGAGGGGTTGACTTCCGTAAGCACCTAAACAATTCAACCTTGCTAAAAGTAACTTTTGACCTGTCTGTTAAAAAGGAAACCAACTGAAATGTTTCCTTTTAAAATATGCAATAGAAAGCGAACAAAATCAAAATCATACTATTTAGATGGGGGTTGACAGGAGTAAAATGAGATACATAAAATCGATGGATGAACCAATGGCCCATGATAAGGAATGAATGTTAGTATGGGATTTTAAATGATGCTCTAGGGGAAAGATTAACCACTAAACATATCATGTAAATAAGAAAGGTTATTGCAGGTGAACAATGCTGTTACTTAAATAAACAAGCTGAATCTAATTGAGGGGCAGCTGATAGAACAGGTTGAAGCAATCATAAAATAAAGTTGGCCATGTTGGCATAATGTCGCAGGTTAAAAGACTGCCAGGCGCATAACTGAAAGCGTGTAATTCATAATGTTTCATGAAAGTCTCTAGCCACAGGGAGTAACCATTCTCAGAAACAAGTGGGCTTCAATTTTTTGCGAGTATTCATTTCTTAATTTTAAAAAAATGGACCGTGACTCGGGGTCAAATCAACTAATAAACCTACAGAAAAGCATCTTGGTCAGAGCTTATTTCTATTTGAATGGTCTGTAGGACATATTTTAACATTGGAGGCCCACGATGACATTGAGTGTGTTGCCCAACATATTTGTTGTATTCCCTTATTAGGAAGTGGGAGAAGGATGATCCAAACTTCCCGGGTAATACTGCTTACCGTACTGAGAGAGTAAAGTCGCCTGGGTTACTTTTACTCGGTCTGGCCAAGAAGCTCCCATCCACTCCGCGAGTCAACAGCAGATTCTCAGCCTCCACGCCGGTGATGTTCGGGTGGAACCACCTAACCATACGACAACAAGTTAAATATCTCGGTTGCATAAATATATATATATACATACATACATAACGTTACACATGCAGGCACTATCGTCCCTATCGATTACATATTTTAGTTCAACCTCAAAGCCTGATACCTAGCTCTACGTCATGTCCGTATTCCCTGGCTTCAAAATGAAAACACTGACATTAAATGTATGGATGTGGATTCATCAGCAGATAATACCGTAGCATGGAGACCACCACAATAGAGCAGTCCTGCTGTTCTTTTGGGCTAGAAGCACCGAATAACTACTTTGCATGCGTGTTGTGTGTGATTGTTTAAGTGTGTACTACCAAGTGGTCTTCGGTCGACAGTTATGTAGCCTTCATTAAACCTATGTACTAAGTTACCGGTTCACATCCTTATTGAATGCTTGGTACGCTTCTGTAGGAAGAGGAACACGATGCACGATCAATGTACCAGAAGGTTTGCCACCAACCAGTGTTGTTTACGAGCCCAACAGACGCTAGTCCCCATAACACTGTTTTCTGGTCCCCTTACCTTCGAGATGTCATTTTTTTCGCTCCTCACTTCCTCGCTAGGAGTTTTAACGCTTTTACTAGCTGGCGGACGTTTCCAACTATTGACGCCTTTCCTCACACAAAAAAGCGCTTCATTAGTCCACACCCAGTCAGAACCCGCATCAAAATACTGGCAGTGACTGGAAATGTTAATAACGTTAGCTAGGAAAAGTCTCTAGGCCTCGGCCCCAGAGACTTCAGAACAAGTCGATAATTGGACGTCACCAAACATGCGACACAATAAAGGGTTCGTGTGATTTATCGTCCAGTGTAGCCACAGTCCACCGGAGCCCCTCCCTTGTAATGAAAAACAACAGGGCCTCGGCCAACCGGCGTCCTAAGTGAGTTATATTAAAGAGGCCTATCACTTTCTCCGTGCGCAGGCGCGCTACGATACAACGTTTCGACAGCTCGGGATGCGTTCGGGAAATCTACTGGCCCTCGGAAACAGGGAAACTGGAAAACTTAGGAGGCAACCAAAACAAGCTGCGCAGACAAATATTTTCCATATATTTAGAACAACCCCTCGTGATTAAAAGCAATATTACACATTTTCTGAGCATTTTTATTGTCATATTTCATACGTTAGGATGACCGTCTTGGTCTGTTACATATTAAAGCAGTCAATATCAACACACACTGATTTTAATCCATAATGATTGGATTCACCTCTCATTCTCGAATTCAGATACACATGCTTTTCTTCATAAAACACTTTTAGACAATTTGCACTAGATATGGAAGAAGTTTATAATTTCGATACAACTTGAAAACACACAAGCGTAAACACAAAAATGACTTCTCCATTATTGTCAGCAGTTAAATCAGCTTTATAATGATATTGTACATCTGAACTTAAGTAAATACTATACAAGGTGAAAGAAAAACAATTTTGGACACTTCATTACTACAATCAGTGTAGGCTACTTTATGCAATATAACAAAAATAATAATAATATTGGTTATTGATAAATAATAGTCAATGTAATATAAATGGACCATTATTTACATATTTATTAATGCACTATTTTACAGAACTATTATTATTGTTAGCATTTTTGACCCTATGAGCTGTGAAGCCCTTAGTAGATTTGTCCCTCTCTGCTTGCCGTGTGAATCCGTATAGTACGTGGCAATCACACAGCATCAATGCGCTCGCTGCGCTATCACTGGTCAGAGAGCTTTCCTGCAACCACAGACTAGCGAAATAGGTTCAGAACCGGTGCCCTTGTGCTCAATATAACATCGGTCCTGGGTTATTTTAGTGACAGGACAAAAAATTATCGCCATAAATTGACTTAACTCTACCGTACAAAGTCCAAAAATGTTCACTTTGTCGGAGCTCGTTGTGCTTCTGGCCGTCTTGTCGTCCACTGCGTCGGGGTATTTCGTTAGCATAGACGCCCATGCAGAAGAGTGCTTCTACGAGCGGGTCAACTCCGGAACCAAAATGGGTCTTATGTTTGAAGTGGCTGAAGGGGGTTTTCTGGACATTGATGTTGAGGTGAGATGCAACCATAACTCAATAGGAGGATTCTTCTTTAAACTTGTGTGTTTCAAGGCCTCAAGTGTGGACTGCGCGGTGTTGGGAGCCCAGGTGCCCTGAATGTCTTAGCATTTCCTTAATTTGCCACGATCGGTTCCTCGGTCATAAGACCATTAAGTTAGGACTGCAGTTATATGCGTGATTAACATTACTTTGAGGCTGTTAGATGTTACATTACTTCCTATAGATGTTCACTATAGGAAGTGGTTAGCTAGTGGCTAGGTGGAGCTAAAATTAGCCCCGGTGTTTATCCTTCACCTGTCATATAGTCCTGTCTTCACTGTTCATTTCCATTATGAAAATATGATTTTTGAAGAGAACGTTGCAGTAGGCTACCCCCATTGACAACATAGCTGTGATTATGTGCATATTGATGTTAATTTGAACGCCTAAACCGCGCCATATGTTATCACCAATGTGATATCACCGATGTGTGTGTATTCCTCGGCAGCAATTAAAAATGTCCTGCCCATATGCTATTGTTTCATTTGCAGATAACTGGTCCTGACGGTAAACAGATTTACAAAGGAGACCGTGAGTCCAGCGGAAAGTACTCCGTTGCTGCACATATGGATGGTATCTATAAGTTCTGCTTCAGCAACAAGATGTCCACTATGACACCCAAGATCGTCATGTTCACCATCGACATCGGCGAGGCGCCCAAAGGACAAGACATGGAAACGGAAGGTAGTTGCGTATTTTTCTTTTTTCTTTTCTTTTACGAGACTGAACTCCCATGTCCTACTTTATAAATCTGTGCTTCACCCCCCCCCCCCTCCCCCCTCCCGTCTTTGATTCCGTTTCCTTTCCTTCTTCTTCCTTCCTTGCGTAACCTTTCCTTGGGAACTGTTTTACTCTTTCTAGGTGGTGACAGCTGGGACGGTAGGCTGCAGGACATGTTAAACATGCTTTCTTTTTCTTTTCTTTTTTGCTTGTGTGACACACTGCACCGAACTCTAGTTAACCACTGCTGTGGCCCTGCAGTGTGAACTAACATTGAGTGCTATACATTTATGAGTGAAAACACGTTTTATTTGAATGGTTTGTGGAACGTGTGAAAAGGGCAGGTTTTCCCTAGTAGAGCATTTACTATAGTGGGTGTATCTGTCTTTATGCACGGGTAGTGTTTTTTTACACAGCGAGAACGTAATTACACGCATTGATTTTGGCTGTGCTTGTTTTGATCTGTTAAAACCGCCTCTTTAGTGAATGACTGTTTACGTTCTGTATTTTTTTTTTAGCCCACCAAAACAAGCTGGAGGAGATGATCAACGAGCTGGCTGTGGCCATGACGGCTGTGAAACACGAGCAGGAGTACATGGAGGTTCGGGAGAGGATACACAGAGCCAGTGAGTTCAGCACAGCAGACATTCAGAGGGGGGTTGAATTTCAGAGAGATAAATACTGATGCATGTCCATTTTCCCCTCTCTTCCTAGTCAACGACAACACAAACAGCAGAGTGGTGCTGTGGTCCTTCTTCGAAGCCCTCGTGCTCGTTGCCATGACCCTCGGACAGATTTACTACCTGAAGAGGTTCTTTGAGGTCCGGCGAGTGGTGTAACGTGTTAAGCGTCCCCCCCTCCTCCTTCTGTGTGCGCTACTGTTCTCTTCACCTCCAAGATGGTTACTTTCTCTTTAGAAAGGAGACAAGGTGACGGCCCCAATGTACCACGGCGTAATGGAGTTTTGTTTTCCTTTCCCCCGGTTTATTCCATATTTACCAATGTGGTTGTATAACAATTGTATTCATTTTGAACTCAAAAACATTCTTCCCCGCCCCACCTCAGCTTTGTCATTAACATCCCCTTCACCCGCCACCAGTTCTTTTACTGAGTAGTTGTATACCTGGATTACTATTGAATACATTGCTTATGAAGATGTACGTTGGCGTGAATGACTTGGCTCAGAAATTTAAAATAATAGGTGAAAATGGATGGGAATTTAACTTATAATGCGCACTGATGGAAAGCCATGACAGGGGTCAGGGGTCATCGTAGGAACGGTTGCCGGAGCCTCTTCTGGACGATGACCATTGCAAACAGGACAAAAATGAATGCACCATTTAAAAGGCTTGAAACGCAAGGGACATTAATCAAGGGTCCCCATATAAGTGTGTAAATGTATATAGAAAGGCTTCTAGTGAAAGTGAAAGACCCGGTCAATAGCAAGCCATGCTAGATATCGCTGATTTCATTTTATTATTTTGTCAGCACGGCTAAACAGTTTAACACCCTTATACCTAAACATATGATTTCGCCTATAATTGCCCCTGGAAGTTTACCAATTTCAGAACGTTAAAACTAAAATGTATCAGCTTCACATCAAGCCACTTCAAAGTTCTTGGAAAATAAATAATTAGACTTCTTAGTTCTTGAGTTGAAACTGCACTACTTTGGGTGTTATCCCAAAGCCAAGAATACCTGATATGTTACAAAGTAATCAATGCTAGGTGCTGGGTAGACTGTAACCGGATCATTGTAGGTTCTGCTTTAGTTGCTTCTCCTTTTTTAAACTAAAAGTAATTCTGTTTGGGTGGGGGATTTTAAGTTATGAAATGGGCAGTTTTGGAAGGTATTTTTTTTCTTTCTGTTCCTGGAGTGCAACCATTGTGGTGCAACATTACCTCTGAAGGATGCATTAGAATTGCATTTTTTTCACAATTGACAAAATTGTATCCAAGGCATTTCTAATACCACCTTTTGCACCATCGTGAATGTTGTCTTTTTTGAATATGCCTCGATTTTGTACATCACTTTTTCTGGTGAGTTTGAGCAGGCTTGAATGCTTTAATGCTCTGTACTCCTACTCCTCCCATTATGTGATTTACATAAAAGAAAAGGTAATTGATCGATCTGTACAAATGTAGAATGTTTGTCTGTGGAGAAAAAAAATGGCCCAGATTTTGTAATAAATTCAAAATTCTGTAAAATCCTTTCTTTTTGGTTTGTTTAAAAATGAAATAAAAATGGTTTTAATTAAGGACCATCTGCTCATGAATGTCACGCTGGAATCTTCAGTTTTCATAGGAATGCTTGATACAATTGTGACACACCATAGACATAAACCAGGCACAGACCAAACACTTGAAGCAAGAGAAAACCAAGCTAACCCTCGCTTTGAAATGGACATTTAAGTAAATTACAGTGAGATAAGAGTTTTCTGCGGCCTGCTTTTGGTGAGTATTTTTATTTGGGTCTATCACACCCTATACACACATGGAAGCGTTTGAAGCTTGTTATGAACAGAAACGTTTTCAGTCCTTCTGAGTTAAATATCTTGACATTCAGGGGCGTTGGCAAACAGTTTCAGGTGCCACCTGTTCTGTGTATGCTGTAACAATATCTGGATAGCCATGGATTAATCATTCCAACAAAGTTCATTCCCTGAAATACTTCATAATTCGTTTTCTCTTTTAAATGATCAAACAGTAAAATTATGTTTTATCTTAGTCGCAAAAAGCACCATTGTGCCTAAGCTTTATTATAACTGGAACTTCTAGTCAATCAACTGTCAGTCCGTGTGTGCAACCGAAGTTCTCCTTCCCTTTGAAATAAAACATAAATGTAAATGCATAAATAAAGATTATTTCCTGAATAATATCTCTACAATTCTTAAATTGTAAAGAAAATACAATCTAAAATAAATACTCTTACAGTATGGCATCGCATAATGTAATCCACTCTAAATTGTTTAAATACGTATAAATTTCCGTTCATCCAACAACCATTTTTTCTTTAAGTGTTTATACCAATATAAAATGAAAAAGTGGCTTTAATTGTAAAACGTATACTTTGAGACGCCTTCATTGAGTTATTCTGTTTCGACACGGACGGTAAACATCAACGTACCGGAAAGGAGAGTAGCGTGGACCCATGGTGGAGGAGCAGAAGTCGTCAAGATGGACAACATAACAGAAGGGACGTGGGAAAGTTTACCTGTTAAACTAAACGACAACATATTAGAAACGCTCAGAGAAATGAAGTTTACGCATATGACACCAGTACAGGTACGGTCTCACACAGATCCACACCCTAGTGCTTGTTTCTCAAACCATTTAAACTAGTACGAAACCCTAAACCATGATGCTGATTTATTTTTTCTGTAGTCCGCCTGCATTCCACTATTCATGCGTAATAAGGATGTTGCTGCCGAAGCGGTAAGTGTACACTAAATCTAACAATCTCCTTAAAGAAATCCTATGTACTGTTTGATTTTGACATGCCACCAATAAGAAACAGGATGTACCGTGGAATAATCGACATTAAATGGACATAAACTAACAATCTGTGTTATTCCAGGTAACTGGCAGTGGGAAGACACTGGCTTTCGTAATTCCAATAATAGAAATTCTACTGAAAAGAGAAGACAAACTCAAGAAAATGCAGGTATGTGCGTTTTATATTTGGAAAGTTTGCATTACTATTCTATAACACTTATCTTTACACACATTTGTTTTGTTTTTTAAGGTGGGTGCATTGGTGATTACTCCCACCAGAGAGTTGGCCCTTCAGATCAGTGAGGTGTTTGAGGGATTCCTCCTGAAGTTCCCGCAGTTCAAGTAGGCAGAGTGGAAGGAGACCATTTTGTTTATTAGTGTTAAAGTTAACTTCCTTGTCAATATTCAAATCCTATATCACGGATTACATTGCTCATTATTTGCACTATGAAGCTATTTATAGATGGACTTAATATTTGTGAAATCATGAAATGTTTCATGTACTGCATCCGTATCAGAAACTCCCATGTTCATGTCATGTAATCTATGTCTTCTGTTTTTCCAGGCAGATTTTGTTGATTGGTGGCAGTAACCCAATAGAAGACGTGGAGAAGTACAAAGAACATGGGTAAACATGACTAGCCCATAGTCTTATCCAAAACAAAAAGACGTTTAGAATCAAACCTGGAACAGTCAGGCAGCATACTGATCCCCCTGCCTTCCTCCAGGGCCAATATAATCATCGCCACGCCCGGTCGCTTGGAGGACATGTTCCGCCGGAAGGCTGATGGACTGGACCTGTCCATCCTGGTCAAGACCCTGGACGTGCTGGTCCTGGACGAGGCAGACAGACTCCTGGACATGGGCTTCGTGGCTAGGTACACACACTTACACACTGTTTGGATGTCTTGGAGAGGTTTTTTTGCATGTAAAAAAAGTATTGATTTGAATGCTTAAAGCGCTTTAATGGGGAACGTATTATATAATTGTTTGGAAAAATAACAATAAAGAGCGGTTGGCTTAAATTTCAAACACGTGACCTAAAATCTTAATTTCATACTTTAATCATACAGAGCCATTTTGAGCTCTCAACTGACTGAAAAACTGAAGCTATTATTTTTAATAAGTTTATAATAGACTGTATTTTAACATCATGCCTAATCCTGTTTGGTCTTCCTTCTCAGTCTGAACGTTATCCTGGCCTACCTGCCAAAGCAGAGGAGGACGGGCCTGTTCTCCGCCACCCAGACCCAGGAGCTGGAGAAGCTGGTGCGGGCGGGCCTCAGGAACCCCGTACGCATCACGGTCAAGGAGAAGGGCGTGGCCGCCACCGCCACCCAGAAGACTCCCGCAAGGCTCTGCAACTACTACTTTGTAAGAAACTTAATTTCCTAAAGTAACTACTGCACCCCAAGTAACTAATATAAGTAGCTACTACACTGTAAGTAACTCATATATTAACTAACAACAACACTGTAAGTAATTAATTAAGTAACTACTCCATAAAGTAACTAATGAGATAAATACTACATCGTAACCAATACATTAAATATCTTATTCTAGCTATCTTTGTATACGGGGAATGGGTTAACAAATGTACTTATTTGGATAAAAGCGTCTGCTAAATGCTCAAAATGTAATGTAAATGTCATATGTTAAATTGCTTCGTACAAATCTTTTTCTTCCATTTTTCAGATTTGTAGAATTGAGGAGAAGTTCAACAACATGGTGGCATTCCTCAAAGAGCGCATAGATGAGAAGCATCTTGTGTTTTTCAGGTACATGCCATTCAGTTTCACCGTTAAGTCATTTAGAAGATGCAATGATCTTGATGATGATGCAAAGACAAAGTACAGTCAGAGCATTCAAATGAATTTGAGTACCAGATCGAGTCATGTTCATTGAGACAGGAGGTCTGCGTACACCAAGGTCAAACCCTGTGCTGTAGAAGAGTTTTTTAGGGTTCAGAAACTGAACTCTGGATAACACTGACATTACAACAGTGAGTTGAGGTTTACAATGTCTCGTCCTCAGCACATGCGCGTCGGTGGAGTATTATGGCCGCGCGTTGGAGACCCTCTTCAAGAAGGCCGACATCCGCTGTATCCACGGCAAGATGAAAAACAAACGCAACAAGATCTTCGCAGACTTCCGGGCGCTTGATAGGTTGGTTCAACTCTAGGCTCCGTAATGAGGACCACCGATGTCAGTACATCTCTTCTGTCGTCATGTAAAAGTGTATGGGGGGAACTTCTTAAGATGTGTATTAACCATGTCCTTCCTGTACCGTACTCTAGTGGGATTCTGGTGTGTACAGACGTCATGGCCCGAGGAATCGATATCCCTGATGTCAACTGGGTCTTACAATACGACCCCCCAAGTAATGCCAGGTAAAGGACTACAATTCACTAAAGGTTTTCATTTGTTTTGTCAAAGATATTCCCCTTTCAGCTCCATGTCATTAATGAGCAGGTAGTGGTCAGGCATCACCTCCCAAGGATGCATACAAGTAGACCACAGACTTTGGGGTCTGAACTCAGAACCTTTACTACTAGTATATCCTGTTATAGAGAAGGTTTGACTTGAATATGTTGCCGTTATCGTCTGTCTTATTGGCCATTATCTTGTGTCTCGTCCTCAGTGCGTTTGTCCATCGCTGTGGACGTACAGCACGTATCGGCAATCAGGGAAGTGCCCTGGTCTTCCTGTTACCCATGGAGGAGTCCTATGTGACCTTCCTGTCCATCAACCAGAAAGTAAGTGGAGGAAGGGGGGCTCTAGAATAAGAACCACCTTTTTAGGCATCTAAACCATGCATTAAATCAAGGTAGTCAGTCCTGCACTCAGGACTTCCAAGGATTTTGAACAATTCTTTTTAAGCTACACATTCATAAATCTATTCAGGCAATATGGTTGCTCCTACCTTGCTTTCCCTCATCCCCATGCGGTTCCTTTATCTCCGCCGCGCCTCTCTCTTAGTGTCCCCTTGAAAGGATGGAGCCCATTGAGGATGTGGTGGACATCCTGCCCAAGGTGAAGGCCATGGCGCTGGCCGACCGAGCCATGTACGACCGGGGAATGAGGGCCTACGTCTCCAGCGTGCAGGCCTACGCCAAACACGAGTGCAGCCTCATCTTCAGAGTCAAAGGTGGGGGGGGGGGATGTTTTCATGTGTGACGCGATGGTCGTGTGGCTCACTTAATATCTTGCTGATCTGAAAACTATCCGGATTTATGGATATACCCCACATTGTCTGATTAATGTAGGACAATTGATTTGGGTCTAGTCGTTGGCGAGTGTAACCATACTGAAACACTAGTGTGAGCAGAAGGCAAAAATAGAGGGTAAAGTTTGTGGTCTATAAGTCTTAGATGTGGATAAGATATGTAACTTTAAACACTAGATCGTCCAACCTTCAACCCCACAGATCTTGACTTCAGCGCCATGGCCAAAGGGTTCGCCCTGCTGCGGATGCCCAAGATGCCCGAACTTAAGGACAAGTCGTTTCCAGACTTCGTCAGGACGGATATCGACACGGACACCATCCGCTACAAGGACAAGGCCCGGGAGAAGCTGAGGCGGAAGATGCTGGCCGAGCTGAAGGAGCGCGGGCCGGCCCCGCAGGTCAGGAGGAACGTGGTGAGGAACACGTCGTGGTCCAAACAGAAGCAGAAGCAGGACCGCAAGAGGAAGAAGTCTGCCAAGAGGCAGCTTGGCGAGGTACGGGACCTACTGTGTTGACTGTGTAACGCTCTGAAAACTTTACATTTGCCCTTGGATGTTCCTCACCGCTTGTTATTCGAAGGCCAAAATGATGCCACCCCAACTGGAAAAAGTACCTTGATTGGTAGTTGTTGATTAATGTCGATACAATGGTGTCAGTGGAGGCGGGTTTCTATCTAGCAGCTTAGAACAGAAGATACCAGACATAGTATTTCGATTTTTCTATACCTGGAAATACTAAAATAAATATGAATAATCTGCAGTCTACTGAAACGTTTAAATGGGCTCATTATGTGTAATGAGTAACCGTATATAAGGGTTATTATGTAAATTTAAGTTTAAAAAGAGTACTAATCTCTTTCGTCCAATCACGCGACTTCAGGGTTCTGACGATGATGAGGAGGACGAGGACCTGAAGGAGCTCCTGAACGACACCAGGCTGCTGAAGAGGCTTAAGAAGGGAAAGATAAGCGAGGAAGACTTTAATAAACAGATGGAGGACGTACCGCTGAACTCCACCCAGACCGGATCCCCAAAGGCCACCGACGACGCCTGACCGAGCGCAGGGCAGACTGCAGCCTTTTGCCTCCTACTCCCACAAAAGACTGACCCACTTTTCAAATCACCCAAATGTTCGTTCTACTCACCATCACAACATATAAAATCCATTTTGTATGAAAAATGTGCAACACAGGTATTTGTATGTTATTATAAAATGTGATACAATTTTGCCTTTTGTTTGTTGATTTTCTTTTTATTTAAGTTATAAATAAAGTTTTATCAATTCATCGCTGACCGCGGACGGGGTGAGTACGCCCAGGTCCGTGAAGAGCAGGGTGATGAGAGACGGGGGCGTGTAGTCGATGACGGGGTGTTCCTCGGACAGGCTCGTGGAGCTCCTCAACGTGTCCGCCTTGTACTGGGGATGGAATGGGCGTCGAAATTAATACAAACTTAATTAGCAGTTAAAGTCCTACCACGTGTGAGGGTGACAAAGGATCACAAGCCATTTCAAAATATACGTGCTTGTGCAACACAAGTGGGAGCATCCAACCGGACCTATGATGATGGGATGACCCCAAACATGTACCAACCCCAGCGCAGGACCATGACATGTCCCGCCCCGCCCCACCGGCAGCAACCTACCTTGAACTTATCCGGCACGTCCTGCTGGTTGAGGGGGTAGAGGCGGACAAACTTAAAGCTTTCTGCCACCACGTAGAACAGCTTGTTGTGGGCCTTGGAGCACACCGCCATCTGGTACGTCCCGATCTACGCACACGGAGACACACATTATGTTAGCACAAGATGCCGCATTTACTCTTCTTTTCACAGCTTTTATCCATAGCAACATACGGTGACTTTTATTATGGATCCATGTGATTCATGAGCAGGCAGGGAGGTCTGCAGGGAGACCACGGGAAGAGGGCTTCGAACCCGGTCCTTTGGACTGGGAGTCCAGACCCTAACCACTAGACTTTTCGTGTCTGTCTGTCTGTCTGTGTCTTTCTGTATCTGTCTGTCTGTCTGTCTGTATCTGTCTGTCTGTGTGTGTGCCTGCCTTGTTGATGATCCCTCCACTCTCCACGACTCCCTCTGCGCCGACGATAACCAAGTCAACCTTCTCCACCACGGAGCTGGGGGAACAACAGAAACACCACCGCATTCATTATATTCCTAATAAGGAGAACGCATTTTTTTGGCAGCGCGATGCTCAAGGTCACCTCACAGCACCGTGCTAAAAACAACACGGGCAAGATGAATAAATAAATGAACACTGGGAGACGAGAGACACGACATGGGGGTCTGGGGTCAAAAACAGGGATGGGGGTCATTTCGTTGACATGTTTTGACCGTGATAGAAATGTATGAAATATGTCATCTGTACAAAGTATTATATTGTGATACATCCCATCTATGTCTACTTTTAAATTGTAGTCCACCACATCCTTAGAAATGGGTCATAACTTAATTTCTCCAGAAACATATCTAATACTAATATGTTTATCTACCCCACAGCGGCATCCAGGACCACGGTCACGGGAACGTCGAGCTTCCTCAGGGCTGCAGCCATCTGTTCGCTGAAAGCAAAGAAATATCATTCAGGAAAAAGGAATATATTAAAGGCAGTGGGAAACTTTGTTCGACTATTTCCATGTTTGCATCATTCAACCATTCAGCCAAGTGTGCCAAAAAATATATGTTAACACTATTTGCTACTTAGTAATTTACCAGTGAATTACACATAGATGTACCTGAGGAAGAGGTATGGGTTAGAGCATCTGGCTCAAGGATGCTTACAGGTAGACTGGGGGCATTAGGGTTTGACCCCAGAATCTTTCAGCAGGAGTTAACCCAACACCCCTACTACATAAAATACTTTCTTGAAAAATGTCGATGACATCCGACCCCCCCGACCCCCTAACTCCCTTTACACCCACAATGCCATTTCTATCTTCCAACACGATGTCCCTGATTCAGTGGCTTCATTGATGAATAATCCTGAGATATGTCATATTTAGAAGACACGTTTGTCCAAAGGGGCATTCAACAATGAAGATACAACTCAACATGTGCAAGAATATTGAGCACATAAAAAAAGAAAAATCACAAAATGAGCAAAGAAACTACTTCTAAAATCTAGTACGAAGAGATAGGGAATTGTTTTTCCCATATGGCCGGTGTGCCTGCCCTCACCCGGCTGCGTCTGGCTGGGACTCTGTGACGTACACCGAGAACCTCTTCTTCTCTGCCGCCGCCTTCTCCAGCACCCTGAGGACCACCCGGGAGTACGAGTGGGTCAGGATTTTCTGGATAAAAAGGAGAGAGATTGGGAGCGTATATGATCAAACATCTGGTAAAAATGGACAGATGAGGCAGAGACTCGAATGGCCAACCGCCTGCTAGGATCAGCAAACTAACGTTAAGTTCTTCAGAATCAGACCAAGGGAGAATACAAAGCCCGTTCAACATGGGAATGAAGACTACTCCAACTCGTTAGCCATATAACTGAAGGCATTCAGATCAGTGGTTATAGAATTCTTAATGTATTGGGAGAGAGCCTGTTCTCCCTGGATTTGCTGTTTAGTCGACCTCTGTTACACATGATTTGCTGCTTTGGAAAAACTCACTGCGCCGTCTTTGATGAACGTGTGGCATAGTTTGGCCACCTTGGCTCTGGACATGGAGATCTTCTGCAGAAACAACTCCCCTCGCTCCTCCATCACCTTTTTACACTGCGACAAGTCCTGGAACCGCCACAGTTAAACCAGAAAACACTTCCATAATCAACAGAAGAATACCATTGGTAGGGTGCTAAAATGCATTTTTAGAAGGGGTTGAGAAATGGGCTGATGAATGTTGATGTTACATCCATGCCAAACCTAACCTGAGTACTTAAAGAATATTCTTAAAGCTGCGGTTGTTAATAAGCATCACTTTCACTTTTCGAGTGCACTCTACCTGGTGTTCCAACGATGTCAGGCTAATGAATCGTAGAAATAGTTCCCCCGCAGAAGAGACAGCCACGGAGGAGTCCACCCCCGTCAGACAGTCTGTAGCCGAGGTCAGACTCTCCCTAAGCCCGAAAAGTGTTTCTCCTGAAAGTATAGGGTCCAGCGATATCCCACAATTTAGGTTGATGGCATGGTTGGTTGGTAGCATTCGTGCAATAGCATATAGTATTTTATTAATTGACAAATAACTAGAATTGGTAGACCTTGGTCTCTCTTGAGGAACTCGAGTAGCGTGCGGATGGCAGCTACTGCAGATGCCATATCGGGGTCTTTCCCCATCTGGGTCCTGAAGTACTCCACTAGCTCTACAGAAAGACAGTGTCAGGTGGTGTGCGATGGGTGACAAAGTTTGTTGTCAAATGAATTGCGAAGAGATGGAGAAACCAACCTTGCTCGTTCATGTTTATTCAGTACAACGCAGCCAGATACAGGAGCCTCTTGTATTGTATGAGAATTACGTCAGCCAACCAAACAATACGAATTGTAATGTGTCCCCCTGAACGTTTGACACATGCGTGCTAGACTTGCTCGCGCTGTCGATTTCCTTCAAATATATATAAAAACATGAATGCCCAATAAATAAGACTAACCCGATCACCGTAACTGATGTATATTGGTTGTTTGTCAGTTATATCGCTAACTTAAATGGTTGTTTGACTCAAACAACCAACTCATTTAGCAGTGTTGTCTCTGCCGTCTCGCGCAAGTTGATGACGTGTCGGCTGCGTCAAAATCATTGACCAATCGAAATAGATGGAAATACCTTCTTTAATTTGTCCATGGGAAATACAACCATGAATACCACTCAAGTACAACTCAAGTTTTGTAGAGAAATAATAAAAACTTTAAATACAAAATAATTATCTTTTATCTTTTGAACAACATTGTTGCTTGTATGCAAGCATAGACAAAAGTGAAGTCACTTTCCTTTTTGTAAAGAGCTGTAAAGTACTTATTTTGCAAACAACTGTACTTTTCAGTACAATTCACACAAGGCTACAACGATCACACAAGCACTTACTTTTATTAATATTTTGCATTTCAGTCTTCTGATAAAAAAGGTAAAGAAACATCACACTACCCATATCAAACTCTTCCAAATCCATTCTCTTCTACGTTAACGGTTATTCTTCTGCTCCTCCTTCATCTTGCCTGATGTAGAGGCGATGTCCCCATACGGCGCCGCACCTTCCTGGTGCTGTGGCCCTGATCCTCGAGGCTAATGAGGTGGACGTCCACAGCGGTCAAGCTGGTGCACGGCTCCTCCGTCACCATGATGTCGTCGGGGGGGGCATAGCGAGCGCTTGAAGCCTGGCACCAGCTGGGGGAAGAGGATTGGGTCCCCGGCCTTGGAGCTTCTGCCGTTCCCATGACCTCCTCCCTGTCCCTCTTGCCCACGGCGTGCTTCTTGAAGGCAGTCAAACCCCTCCTGTCTGTTCTCAAAGACGTCCATGGAGTGGTGGATCTCTGTCAGCAGCACCAGCGCTGAGGTTATGTTGACCAGGATGAAGTTGCTCAGGATGATGAATGAGATGGTAAAGAAGCGGGTGTGGCCGACGACCCAGGGGTCCAGTGCCTCCTGGTGGTCCGTCAACCCATCCACTGTGACCATGCTGAAGAGGGTGAAGACCGCTCGGTCGAAGGCTTCCACAGTGCACTGGGTGGCCGCCGTGGAGGTCCCAGAAACACTGGAGGCACTGATCAAGGAGACGTCCATCCCACTCTTCACGGTCCTGTAGAGGGAGCCGATAACCCCCAGGGGCTCCACCATGCTGGACGTGTCCACGAAGAGTGAGGGGCAAGGCCACCACCAAACAGGCAACAGGGCCCCCTCAAACAGTTGTCCCAGCTCTTTCAGAAGCGAACAGCTCGTCAGTGACCTGGAAGAAGCTGCTGAGTTGGGGCTTCACTGTGTGGTTGAGGATGGCCTCCAGCAAGATGGGTCAGCATGATCCCAGCGTGGAACCATCTGGACCTGGTGATGCCCGCACCGTAGAGAACTCAGTATCCTTTCGTGTCCTTTCACCTGTGGGCCCAGTATGAGAAACAATGCAGGACGATCCGTCTGACATATTGAAAAGATCCACTTCTCTCTGCCTCTCTGCTTCGTTGGCCTCCATTATCTTCCAAGACTGGAGAAACAATTAGCTGGAATAATTTTCCTAATCGCTTGGGAGATGTAGCTGGTTGTATAGCTACGGGTCGTGTTCAAATGAATCACTGACACAGAACACATTTGAAAGCAATGTCAATTTGAAATGAAAGCAATGTATATTTGAATGAAAGCAACCTAACAGAAACACAAGCAGTAAAACACAAATGACAAAACAACTGTTTACACCACTGAGAATTCATTGAGGTTTTCAGAGAGCATAACGCTATTGAGCTCTACTTGGGCTGTTAGAAATGAACACGGCTAGTGTCATTTATTTTGGTCATTCGTATTTTTAAGGAAATAAATTATTCATGTTTTATTTTGCCCTCTTTCACTTTTTACAATAGGACTATGAGAAACCAGTTGCGGGGTCAATTTAAATTGATATAGGCCAAAACCCAAAATGTGGACGTTATGTGGTGAAGTTATTATCGAATATGAATAGCTGCAATTTCGATTTCACAATTGTATGGTCTCCTACTTTTACTGCGAAGCAATATAACGTTTTTAGATAAGGCTTGTTCGTCTCGTATGGTAAGCATGCATGCTATTTTATCACAATATAGGATAATTCGTGAACACATTCAATCCAGTAAGGAAATGGGTGACGACGTAAGCATACGCGACTGCATGCGACAGTTTGGTCATGAAATAGAATAAACGGATTACAACAGATAAAGTTATTAATTAGTTTTATTGTAAGTCAACCCAAACAGCGGCCGTCCACACTCAGTCCTAGTCTAGGACCGTCGATGCAGCACCACGGCTCACAAAAAACACACATCCAAGCCTTCAAATCGATTCCATATTCATAACAACCGAGTAACCAAAAACCTAAACAAGCACACATATTACAGCTATTAATCAGTTACGCATATTACTCGAGTACGAGCAATGTCCCTCTTTGTTCCCGGATCACACACAGCGGGGTAAACTGAACGCCTCTCCCTTCAGTGCAGCTGCAGGCTCCCTTCTCTCTCCCTGGTCCCCGCTCCGCGCAGGCGCGTTGCCTCCTCTGTGCGCTGTGCTGTTTGCATTGTGTCTGAACTGCCGGCGAGCTTTAAAAAATATTATACCCACCACGGCAATGTCGGGCAGGTCGGTCCGCGCGGAGACCCGGAGCAGGGCAAAAGATGACATCAAGCGGGTTATGGCCGCGATCGAGAAAGTACGAAAATGGTAAGGGAAAGAAGAAAAATTCCACGCTTTGTTACCTAACACAAGAAAGGCTTGCTTGTTGAGGGGGGAGGAGAGGGAACGAGCGAGAACGAATCGGGGGATGAATTTGATTGAAAGGGTATTTTGAGCGCAATTCAGAGATGTACTTGCAACTCAGGTGCACTGGGGCGCACTCGTGCAATGTGGTACACTTTTGAGTTTAGGGAACTGTTCGACAGGGATGCCTCTTTTTCTGTGTAGATTTTTTTTTTTTTGAAACGGTTGAACCCAGTAGCCATTTCGACAGTCACATGAAGCCATTCCCTTTTTCCTCCTGCCCGCTGGTGTGTGCGCGTTTTTGTCAGAGCACTGTGGAGGCAGGGGAACGGCGGAAAACGTTCAATAACTCTCGCTTCGACACAATATGACGACGGCGCTGCCGGGCGGGAGTAGTTTAGTTCGTCTGGAGTTTTAAATGAAGCGCTTCAGTCGCCCTTTAGCTCCGGTGGAGAACCCGGCGGGGGGGGCCGGGGAGAGGGAAGTGAAGCTGCTCTGCACGGCTGAACACGCAATGACTCAGTTTTAAGGTTTTAGGAATTAAAACGCACCGGGTTTGATGTTGTGTTTGTAGATTTATTTTGGTGGCCATTTGGAGTTAATGATGATCTTTGTGTGGGCATTCCAGCAGTTGTGTTATTCCGTGTTATATATGGAATTGTCCTCCATTTTATGTGGTTGTTCACCAAAAAACTCCCCACTCACATAAGTCACTGAATCGACTGGAAGTTGCGCTCTAGTTATTTTTTTGGGATACCTGCGCTTTTGACGAATGTGTCCAACTTTTGACTTTCATTATGAAGCGCCAATTCAGCATATAGGCTACAGACGTGAGAATTTATACTTATCTTTTATCGCTCAGGGAAAAGAAATGGGTGACGGTTGGAGACACATCTCTGCGTATCTACAAGTGGGTCCCAGTAACGGAACCCAAGTCAGCAGAAGATGTAAGTTGGCATCTGGATG
>OOFH01004956.1:1651-13483 GCA_900323355.1 Merlangius merlangus
TGTGTGGGAGTGAGGCAGCTCTCTTAATATTAATTTTCCTATTCAGTTGATGAATGAGTGTCCAATCAACTGCATCCATGCTACAGAAAATCCCCCAAAAAGAACAGCGGTGTTGGTCGGTGAACGCGTTGGCTGTGTGAGAAAGCCTTTGTTTTAAATGAAGCCAATCACATAAGGGTTGGAGTCCCTCCCTTCTCCCTGCAGAGCTCATACATCCCGCTGTAATCTTTATTTCAGATGCTGTAGCTCTGATTAAACAAGCAGCACTCCTTGAACACTAATTACTTTAGCTGATGGAACACCCGGCCGTTATCTCACAGTGTTGGTGTTGTTTGGCCAAGGTGAAACTCCTGCCCTTGCTCACTAGCAAGGCACACATTTCAACTAACTTGCGTCTATCGGGGCTGGGTAGAAATATCCTGTTTTCCAGAACTTCTGGAGCCTTGGTGTGTAGTTATACAATCATCTAAGTCATAAGTTTGAATGTCAGTCAGAAACATCATTCTAATGCCAATGTGCAGTGCAGCACAAACTATGCAATATATTTCACAGCCAGCACAGATTTTCTTTTAACAAGCAATTTGGTAACATGCAATCTGCATTCCAATTCGTGATTCTAGTGCATTACAAATTATTCAGATTCGGTAAAATTATTTTCCCGCTACAATTCGACTTCATTACCCTGCCATTAAAATTCATAATCCATATCTCCCGTAGTTATAATACTCAGCATCCCCAGTATCAAACTTTCCAGTTAATATGGTCGTACATCAGAATCATCACCTTCTTCCTCCCTTTATCTTAGTCGTTAATGGATTCTTATTTTTTGCTGACAAGCTTTTACACTGTGGTTTTCTTAATCCTCCCCAATTAAAATCAAAACCCTTGTAAGAGTAAAGGATTACAATTTAACGATGTGGGAAATAATAAAATGATCAATTTTGATGCAGATGGAAGGTTTGAGAAATAAGTTTGACCGGCTTTGGGAGAATTGTTAATATTGCCACGCTAATGTGTAGATGTAGTGAGACGCCGTTAAAAGTGTAGTACCCGCTGAGGTGCAGAAAATACATTTAGTGGCATAAGGTTACATTCACCTTAAGTATATAATAACATGGGGTGTTATTTGCGAAGACATTTGAGGCATCAGCTTGGTCTGATAGATCTTATTGTAGTTGCCGTAATTTAAAGGTAATAATAGTTGTGGCATTATAACTATGGGATTGCTATGGAAATGCTATGAAATTAAAATCGGCTGATATATTTTTTTATGCTACATTCTGTTCTACTTGAAACTACTACTTTAAACGTGTTTCACTAATCACAGCTTGCAATTACCTATTGACAAATATATTTAAGGTTTATAAGCTTAAATGAACAAATGCAAATCTTAAACATAGCATGATGTTTTTTACATGTGTTTACATGATCTTCTGATTAAAGATGGTTAAAGATCATCATAAAACATTTCTTCAACTGCAACACACAATTTATCTGTTAATATAAATAACCTTTAGTGGTGTAGCCTTCCATTATTGTTCAGAATACCATTACAATACAAGTCCCAAACCCGCCCTGAAACATCTGATAACCAGGAGGCAGATGTAGTAAACCAACATCTCTATTATGCGAGCTGCAGTCAATTAACACTAATGGATTTGGCTAACTTAAAGGGGGAGCTTGGTCACTTCGTCACATTTAGACAACAATGGGAAATGTACACCACCAAATATCGCCTGTATGCCACTGGTAAGACAGATGATACTTCAGAGCCTAGGCAAAAACATTTGATGGCTGCACTTGAGTTGTTGGCAGAAACAAATAGGCCTGTTCCTGTAAAACCTTGGCTGGCTTCCTAACTCCTGCAGCATCGTCGAGGCGTCCTAACTCATTCGACCCGCAGGTTTAGTGTGACGCCAACTTGAGCGAACAATGCAACATCATTCACGCTGCAGGAATGCTTTTGCAGCCATTTTATGATGTTGGATCGAATCTGAGAGAAAGTAAACAAAGGATGTATTGTTTTCTTTGGAAGCTGGAGGTGGAGATACTGTTGACAATGAACCAAGGAAGTGGGAGAAATGCTGGGAGTAATAAGGTGAGAGAATATATGTATAGATATACATACACATATTGAGAGATTAAACAAGGTTAAATTGAGCACATCCCACTCCAACATACACATACTACATATGAGAGTGTGGTGCAGAGGGCTGGAGGGTAAGAACCAAGTCAGTGAACATGTAATACCCTCCCTTCACTTTCTGTTTCTCCTTCCCATTGTCCTCCATCCATCTCGCCTCGCACAGTTACACTGAGTTACGCCGAGTCCCTGGTTCCATTTGTTTCCACTGTTTTGTCTCCATTTAATGGCGCCATCCATTAGCTTCCTACATGCTACTTCTTGTCTCACCCTTCCCCTTTCTGCCTCCCCTCACATTCCTCTCTTCTTTTATTGCACACACATGCTGGCTCTCCCTCACTCGTGACATTGGGTCTCCAGAAGTGCACACCGCTGCATTGGCTCATGGGAGATTATTGGGCGTATCAAGAAGGTCAGCATTATCGTGACACGCGTGTGTGCAAACACATACAAATACACATGCATGCCTGCAACGACATAGAAAGATAAACGCACAAAAGGAAACACAACCACAGGTGTGATAATTGTCGGTACAAGAAATGTATGTTACTAACACCCCAGAGAAATGTAGTCTTTGTAGTTTGTAGTCCGTCATCTTTTTGTGAACACAAATGAACACACAAATATGCAAATAGCTGAACACACAGATGTACTACAACAACTCTACAAGGAACTGCTGTTTAGCAGTATGAAAGAAAATATCCAGGCTTTTGCTCTTTCAGTAAGTCATTTATATATTTTTTCAAACATCCATTGCTGGCAAAGGAAAAATGTTTACCAAACAGTGTCATTTCCACTTTGATGGGCCTTTGTAACCTCATGGTAATCCAGGGAAAGAGCTCTTCTCTTTAAACGACGCAGGCCAATTACAGTAAATTAGAAATAGCTGGATCAGAGTGGTCCGTTCGTTGAGCAGTAGAGGACATTTACAGGCAGACGGGAACCTTGATTTTGACCTTAAGAAATGGTTCGTCTTCTGATGTTTATTTTATTCATGTTTTTTTTTTTTTAAAAATGAATACATTTAGATCCCACCAAAAAAAGATTGCATTCATATTAGAATTTTGCGATTGAATGATGATGGGGATTGGTAATAGTAATGAGCTCTTACAATATTCCATGGAGGTTCAACCTTGCCTCCTTGGAATTTGATTTGTGTCATGAACTGGGCGTGCATTTAATTCTAAGGTTTTCTTAAGATAAGTTTTCAGGTATAATTTATTAGTGTTATAATTATTTATCTCTGTGATTCTTCTCCTACTGGGTTTTGGAGATTTCACCAGTCATGGATTACTGTAAATGGAATTTTCACAACAGCGTAGTAAATGATGATTGCCCTCTCACCGGCGAAAATAATCATCTACGCTGCATTTTCTTTCATTTAGTATGGTGGTCACGTGAATGGAATCAGACATTTCCATAAACACCTGTATCTACAGACAGCCATACACATACACCCCCCCCCCACACACACACACACACACACACACACACACAAGATTATATTAGTAACTTGTCGGTTCCTCCCTAATCTCTTATTGTTGTATATTCCTAAATATACAACCCTGTAGTCAGGGCCAGAACAAAAAGCTATGGGCACTTTAATTTGGAATATTGCATTGTGGGGGGAGCACGGGTGCTAAAATCTAATTACAATGGAAATAATGTCCTAAAAAACAAGTCCATAAGGTAACACCAATCTAACAGAGTAATATAGCACCTGCCACTGGAGGACAAAATTATTTCCCTTACTTTGTCCTAGAAATACTAGTTTGAACTAAAAAAGTGTCTGACCGAAAAGTGCTTTGTACACACTTTCTAAACTTTGTGCTAAGCCCTTGTAAATACATGGCAGTTACTCTCACTCTAGTGGCAGTTTACTTCACTCTTGTCTCCCAGTATACGATGTCTCATCTATCCAGCCGTCCCCTCCTCTTTCCCTGAACCCTAGTCTTCTGTCCGCCTCCATATATACTCTGTTTTCTCTGTCTTCCACTCACTCCCTATTATTGGCCTCCATACTACTTCTTTCTTTCTCTGAAGGACACACTCCAGCGTTAGCGACGGTGGAGAGAGGCGAGAGAGGAGGACTGTACAGCCATGAGACGGAGAGGAAAATCCCAAGGTGGACGATTCTAATTGGAATGAATTCTGACTAAAGAGATGACTCTAATGACATTTGGAAAGTGGATTAATGACATGAAAAGGCCCTGGGGAGAGAGGCACTCTAAAAAGAGCGGATGGGGAAACGATAAAAAGGAGATCCCGGGAGAGGAAGACGTTTTTATGTGTGCCAGGAAGGGGGAGATTTGGAGAGGGGATGGATGGGGAGATGGAGGGACAGGACTCGGTTTGAATTCACTGCTGGATTACTTTCACATGCTGGTTGACATTTCATCTTGGGTTGGTCAACAGAAATATAATTTCACAAAAATATTCCCTACATTATGCAAAATGTGCAAAGGCCGGTGTTAAGTTGCCACAGACACATTAATAATGCTATCCCCTGGCCTGAATCTAATTTCCTTTTTCAACTGAAATAGCAACAATCTAATGTATTGCTAACGTCTCATCAGGTGAGCCATATATACTTGGGTTTTGCATCATGGAGGACATTAAAATAAGCCTTCTCAACTGAACTGTTCCCTCTCTCCACATCCAACTCCCAGCAGGGCGTTTACAATTTGACTCAGGTTGGAATTGGTTTCTTGCCAAACTTGGACCAACTACATTAGGTCTTTAGTAAAACCAATCTTCAAGTTATTGCACACACAGCATAATGACCTTTCTTGTGGCCAATCCGGTAATGTGATGAGAAACAGTGTATTCCTCAACCCCCAAGTTATTTGATAACCACAACAAAATTCCCTGTCCCTCTGACTGGAAAACTCAATGGCAATTCCTGTGGAGCATATTCCAAACTCGTTCTCTGAATTCTGCATTCAGCTACTAAGATCATTAATAGCAAATCGGTACTCAAATTGTATCTATCTCAGAATAAATCAGTAATAATCATGTACAAAACGGTTTTCCCCTTCTAAGACATGCAGGGGCGAAGTTATGAATATTTTCTGAATATACCCAAAATTTTCCACGACCCCTTTCGTTTTTGCAATACCACAAGTCATTTCACTCTCCTCTGACCCTGAAGTGGTAGTCTGCAAGTCAATGCTTCGACCACTAGAGTGGACGGGATTTCCCCCATCTCACAACCTTGACAATGGATGATCTTGTTTACGGAAATCATGATTTAATTATCATCTGTAAAAGAAAATACCTCGAGAAATGACCTTGTGAAGTGTTTCAAAAAGGACAAAACTTCTTCAGTCTAACCCTAACCCTAACCCTAAAAACTAATGAATACCTGGCGGTAAATTTCAGATTAAAATGGCCGTTTTCAACGGGCACAGATCAAAATACCTCTGGAAACTATTGGATAGACCAACAACCAATCAGAGCAATGAACCGCGTCACACATCAGGGCGACCATCTTGGTTGTTTATATAGGACTCCTCTGATCAGTCATCCAAACCTGCCCCATATGAGATAAGTGGTTGTGATTGGCCCGTAAGCCTGCTGGAAATCTGTCTGAATGGAAGGGGGGCCAGACACATGCCAGAGCAAATAAAACATGAGCCAGGTGATTCATCTGGTTCCCAGGCTAGGATTTAACTACATTAATAAAATAAAAATCCTGTATTAAATATTAAAATAGCATTATCTGAGAATCCTACAGGACCACTAAAACAAGATTTAAAACCTGGAGGTGGCGCTGAAAAGCAATAAAATGTATTTATCGTTACAAAAAATCCATAATTATCTTGTGTGGTACCAGGTGTACGGTCCAATAGTGGCATCCTACCTGAATCACCAATAGTGTAATTACAATCCCCTCCATAATTAAATAACAAACCTTTATGCTAAATACTGCAGGCCGGGAAAATAAAAAAAGCATATTTAAAAAGGGAAGCTTAACATAGATAATTTAAAATTGTGATTTAGATGCAATCCTAAACACAGTCCCACCTCAGCCATTCTCCATCACACTGCCTACAATCTCAGTTCATCACACATGCACACAAGACAGGGAGAGTAAGTGAGGGGAGGGGTGAGGGAATATCAACATCACAGTCACGCGACAGGCAGGGGAGGTTGTGGTTTTGAAACAAAGCATATCGAGAGAGATGCGGAAAAGACGATGGAAAAATCAAAAAAAGTTTTGGTTACATGGTGCAACAGCTCTTACATGGGGCAACAGCTCTGTATCTTGTGGTTCAGATTGAAATAGGTCAGGCACATCATTTACCGTCCAGGTCTTATTCTGTAGTCAAGGCAACTTGGAACTCCAAGCTCCAACTTGTAAACACGGTTTTCCTACCTGGAATTACAGGTTGGGAATGTGGGTATAATTAAACAGAGCCACTAGCTCAATCTTAAGATCTGTAACAACATTGAAAACGGTGGCAATCATTGTTAATTTGAATCAATTTATTTGTTTTTTGAGGTTTAAACACATCATTTGGTGTGTAATTATGTTAAATGTGTTTGTATTTTCTACATTGCGGCATTTACATTTAATTTTGATATCTGTGAGTGTGATGAGTTTAAACTTCCCACTTCTGAATTGAGTTGAATGCAATATAAGATTTTGGTTTTACATTTTATATCAAATAATCATAGAATTAACGAGTGTATTTGAATGGGGGTTTTGTCTTTCCCCAGCATTTCTCATTTGCTATTTTTAGGTAACTCCCCAGACTTAATAACACAAACAAGGCAACACAAACAATATTTGACACAATACATAAATAGTAATAGTTTTCTTTGGTTGACTCAGCCTATATGAATTGGAGTTTTATTTTCTCTTGCATTTGATGGATGTAAACTATCATATCATCACATTTCCTGCAAATTAGTAATAAGATTTAATATTTCTCACTAATTCTCACTCTTTGTAATGTGATCATTTATATTCAGGACTACCCCCTGGTTTTCATTTTAGATGCTTAAAAGAGGGCTCTACCCCCGATGTAATAACTCCAAGCACATGGCATGTAAAGACTTGTGAAGCCTTTGGTTGCAGACGACATTTCCAAGATCAAAGTGATCATTCTAAGAACATTTATTAAAGGAATAAAATTAATGGAGCAGCCTCGCCTTCTACTCAGAGCACTCTGAATCTTAAATCAATCAATCCCTAATCCTCAAGCCTTGGTTGTTAACGGTCTTGTTAATATTTAACACTAATATAAGTTACATATTCAATTGCCCATTGTACAATTGCTGTTTGCTGTCAAACTTTGTAATTTTAAGGATATAAACTATGCTATTCAAATACCAAGTTTACATTTTTAACATGTGGACTGTCATATATCAATGTCATACTTAGAGGTCTTTCCGGTTGGTAAAATGGCTACCAAGACAACACTTACAAGACATTGCTTCATCCTTGCTGACAGTTGCTGGGTTTATGTTATTTTCCATCGGGACAACATGTTGCGAAAGAGTGTGTAGTATATTGACGATTTTTTTTACAACAAATTGATTAATATTAAATAAATAAAAAACAAAATCTGGTTAAAGGTAGTATAGGTAAGACATGAGACCTGTTAAAAGACTGAGAGCAAATAAGAGACCCACAAAAATGTTCCCCTCTCTCTCTTCTCCATCACTAGCTACATTTCTTTGGCGCTGTTGTGAGCGGTGAATAATGCTGGTGTGCCCTCATGTGATAGGCAGGCAAAACTAATTCACTGAACCAATAGGGGAAGAGATGCTCTGATTTGTCATGAATTATCAGGCAGCAAAACTGAAATTGGCTCAACCAGAGGGAGGTGCAATTGACTCGAAACAGATATTCTCATAGAACGTCTCGCTCCCTAACAGCTAATGGACGGCTATGGCATTCCTAAATTTGCTCTTCTGATAATTAATGAAATATGTTTAGTTTTTTTATGAAATCTTTTCATCATGTTGTGTGCCACATTCATTTTTATAAATGTTGCACTATATTAAATATTTCTATCTTATATTATATTTCTATCTTAAAATACTTGAATTTATGTTTAAGAGATCATGGATCAAACAAATTATTAAATAATTTTGCTGAGAAAGTTATATTGACATAGGAAACCATTTCCAGGCCTTTATCACAGTGGTACCATAGTAGGGGTGAATAAAGGTCTATCTCATGACATTGATTATGAGCACGGGTATACCTTCAGACCCATAGGTACCTTAAAGAGCTACTTTCTTTGATAAAGTTAGTAAAACCAATCTTCATTCATTCATTCACCATGTTACAACATAGTGCATATGTGTATTTCCTTGCTTAATAGACATATGCATGTTCAAGGTGTGTGTGTGGGTGTGTGGCTCCTGCTTGTTTTGTTCTGCCTATCAGGAACATGTGTGGCTGCTATGCATATGCACATGTCCCCGGTTCACAGAGGACATGTGAGAGCAGGCCTCTCAAGGAGTGACATGCAGCCCGTACAGAATCATGTAATTTCATGTCTCTTTAGTAATACATGGGTGTGTGTGTGTCATGTAAGGAGAGCGGGGAGACGACCCCTATCCACATAATAATTGCTCACAGTTAATCATTGGTGCCTGTGCGTCGTGAGACACTGGGGATCTCGCTTTAGGGGTAAATTGGAATGTGATTGTACTCTGGCAGACGGCGCCAAAAGTCAGCCTTCAAATTAAAGATAAGGGAAAAAAACAGTATAGGGATTTTTATTAAGCAGGAAATATTCGATTCTGACACTGACACAGAAACCCATCCACAGGGAGGGCAATTTTAAAAACACTGGAGTAGAATCGGGGGAACACCACTCAATTAAAGAATTCCCTCATGGTCGCGGGTTAAAACCTCTCGCTCTCTCTTCCTCTCTCTCCTTTGTTCTCAAACAAACGGTAATTGATATCTGACATTGCCCCTGAACTGCACTAAACATCTCAGCACATTGTCTGGGATTTCCCTTCCCATTAGGGGAGCATTGGAATATGATTTTCTCATGGAGGTTGCCGCGTAGTCAGGCGTGTAAACTACAGATGGAGGAACACGCAGGGACTCTGAGCATGTGCATTAAGCACAGTACCCACTTGTGTCCTATTCCTTTTGTACTGTAGACCTTAGAATAATCATCAATTACTAATTTGGTAGAATAACGGTTTCATTGTCGTTCACATATCTCACACTTGGTAGGGCACACATCAGAACACGAGTAAGGGAGTGGAACAATTATCAGATTATTTCTACTACATTGGTCCCTGCATGCGCAGGGAAGCTGTTTATGGGATATCTTTTTATTGAGGGTGTGGAGGATGAATCAAATCTAGTGAAATTGTGTGTAATAATTAAAGTACTTAAATAAATTGAAAAGAAGGCTGGCAATTACTCTCCTTCATGGATCGTACATGACAATGCCATTGTTATCCTCTTTTTGTCCCTCTGAATCCAATCCAACGGGAACAGGACCTTTATGAAAAGATTGTGTTATTCAGACATTTTAGGAGTCAGTCTTGTTTGGCAGAACAGATATGTAGAAGAGACGAAGACTCCAACAGCGTTTTGAGAATAACTTTTCCACCCCCTGTCTCATTACAATGTGGGGTAACTTTTCCGAATACAGAAAATACACATTTCTTTTCACATACTGCCTTTGAATTTTTTTCTGCCTGAAAATTTGTTTTTGCTTCCGACTCCCTATTGCTCTGTTACAGTAGCTTCCAGGAAGTCGACAAAAAGAGCGTACATCCAAAATTGGACCTCGCCTTCCCAAACTGCCACTGTGTTCATTCGTCTTTGTTAGTGTGTCTCGATTTCCTGAACTATATTTTATGCGCAAATATGTGGGATTTACAGTACCTTCACCCTTGGAGTCTTTGATGTCATGGTAGAATCCAAGCACAGATTCGTGGCTGAGAGAGAAGTTGAATTCTCCTCTGGTCTCTCTTCCTTCTGTATTATAAAGGACAAAGCAAACTCCAGGAACAATTACTCAATACATTTAAATTAGAGAGCTTAGTAGGCTTAGTAACATTGTTGGATACAGAGGGAATCTGCAAAAAGGATGATGGCACCTTTAAGCATTGATTTGGTACAGCTGAATGAACCTGACACAAATAATAATTCTGCTACCAATTTGATGAGGGGAAAAAGCTTCCTGTAAATTATTCACAACTGGTGATCCCTAAATCGGTCAAAAATTAATTTTTGACCGAGAGCCAATTAATTGTTTTCCCTTTATTTGGACCTGGATCAAATGAGAAACTTAATATTTCTAGCAAACAATACAACTCAGAATCAATATGATGCTTACTTTGTGAACAATGAATTGGAACAGTTAAAACAAAGTAACAAACAAATTCTACCTACGAATTGAGTGAACAAAGTAGCCTAAAAAAAGCACACAGATGGTGAAAATATTCCAAAAGCAATTGTGATTCCAACACTGCTAATTGTTTAACAAAGCTGGCAGTGTAGGTCTGAGCAATCAGGACTTTATTTGTGGCCGTGTTTTCACAAGGCCTGTGCAGGAAGAGTGAAGGCAGGACAACCAATAGACCAGTATAATTGGTGTAATGGACAATCAGGATGTGACCTGAATTGCATTGCAATCAACCCAATTACAGTGAAGACACAAACAAATAATGTCCAAATTCCAGCACTAACATACACCAGCTCGCTTACTCCCACTTTCTCTCAAACGCACACAAAAGTGCCCATTTCATGGTACAGACGTGCATTAACTGACAATAACAAACACACACACACGCACGCACGCACGTACGCACGCACATACACACGCACACACACACACACGCTTTTGGTATTTTGAGTTAATTGACGCATCGAGCAAGCAGGGATTTCTGTAGGTTGCGTAATTCTTCTTCCTTTCAGTGTTCAAGAGCCTACCTCCACTGTTCATCTGCATATTCATGAGCATCACGTCACCTGACACCTCATCACCCCCCTGAGAGGAGCCCAGAGCTGCCTGGGTGTCTATGAATCGGTCTTAGTATGTATATTAATATGATCCTGTGTGTGTGTGTGTACGTGTGAAGTCGCGAAAGAGAGACAAAGAGACAAATACCGATCGTTCCATCGCTGCTTGGCCATTTGTTTTCTGCTGTATCCTGACAGCAATTTCCTTTGTCTCTGACGTGTGGCGGGACGTTCCTCCTCCCCGAGGGTGGAAAGCATGTCCCTATGAGATCTGTGAAGGGCCGTTTCCCGTCATCTCCTAAACTCCTCTGTTATAATGCCATGGGATCACTTAGAGGGAATATTAGAGTGAACGGTGGCAGGAGGCGGTGACTCCTCCCATGACCCTGTTTGGGCCTGTCAAAAGAGAAGTAGCAGTATTGGTACAACAGATACATGATAGTGTGCTATGACATGTATGTGTGTGTCGTTCTTTATCTAAGGGATGGAAATTATACACAGGTATGAATCTGATGTAGATGTACGGCCCTTGTGTTTGACAACTTGAGGAGCAGAAACTAGCAAGCCTCGGTGCAGAAGGCTGCAGCGAGCGTAAACAGCACAGTGAGGCTCTGACCTCCTGATCCGCCTCCCCCAGCAGCTTCCTCCTGTACTGGACTAATTGGCCCCAGATAGATGAATCGGTGTGCTTCTCTGTGTTTGTGTGTGTGTGTGTTAGTGTGTTTGGAGTGGGGGG
>OOFH01004969.1:18106-31652 GCA_900323355.1 Merlangius merlangus
CCCTCCCTTGTATGTTTAGCTTGATCTCTTTAAATTTATTTCCTACTTTGTAACCAGAGGCAAGGGCCCTTGACTCGCTGGCCCCATGGCCACCGCTAAGGCACCCATTTAAGTTGTGATTAAAAATTAATGGCCGAGAGTAAGAGGCAGCAGAGTGGGATCTGGGGGGGAGGAGGTGAGAGAAGGGAGAACACAATGCCGTGCTGAGAGGATGGGCCATGTTTGCGAGGAAGAGGCAGAAAGGGAAAGGGGTGGCGGGGGCGCAGGCAGCAGCTGCTGGCTGATAGTGGGCTGGAAGGTCTTCTCACAACTCCACTGTGTTTAACTGCTATGCTAGCATCCCCTGCATGAATATTGCATTAGAGCACTATTGGGCCCCTTGTGTTAGCCCCACTCAGAGCAGAGCACCAGCTATTTTTTGCTGAAGCTATGAGGCAGGCCAGTATACCCCACCCCGTCCCCCTCCTGCCCAGAGACCTTCCACGTTCAGGCAGACACGCAAGATATCCAGACCATCTTAACAACCCATAGTCCCCCCGGGCAGATCCAAGATGCACTCCTTCAATATCTGACCTGCAATATTTGTTGTGTTCCATTGGAGGCCAAATAGTGTTTCTAGGGGCAGCTTTATTTACACACTACTAAAGCGATAACATTTTCGGCATACTCATTAGCTTGCATATTTCTCGTTGTAATTCAAAGCCTTTTTTTTTTTTTTTTGTTAATGAGCCTCTCCTTGAAAGAGGAGTGTGGAACGGTAAAACATAAACTACCCAATAAACGTTGAATTGTTTCCACACAACACACAGCCGTCAACTGGATCTCGTGGCCGTTACTTTGAAGAACTTAAACACATGCACCTTTAGGTCCTGACCAGGCAGGGCGCTGACCTTGACTCCAGCAGGTGATGAGCAAGGGGTCTTGCATCATGACATCCTTTTGTCTTCTTCCTCCCCTCCCCCTCTACCAACCCTCAACCAGCAACACGGCCATCTCCTCTCGATGGCGACATTATTAACCACACCGCCACCACCACGACCGCTATTGTGCCCTCCACATAAAACACTTTGTATTCAACATCATCTCCCAGGAAGGACAAGTTTAAAGAGTTTTAAGCTGGAGAAATACACTCTCGATTCCACCTAGTAACCGCCATCCTCCCCCTTTACTGAAGCTAGTTATTTCTGTTGTGTCGAGGCTGCCTACCTAATTAGCTAATTCTGTCCTATTTCCCCTGGAGTTCTCCCTGCATACGCTACGCCAGGTGCTATCTGCAATGCTAATGAAGCAAGGCTCAAAGTGATGGTTGGTGGAGGGGGGTGAAGGCTTGCTTGCTTCCATTCTGATGATGTTATAGTGATAGCCCACCATACATCAGGTTACAGGCTAATACTTTTGCATTACCGCAGGAAGGTCACAAAGAAAAAATCAGCTTCCATGAGATGAAGACATTCAAAGAGAAACCCCTGGCACTCGTATTAAAGACACCAAAACTGGCAGCAGAAAATCAGTTAATTGAAGGACTATTTAGGGTACATATCAGCATTTCTGAATTCAATATTGGTCAGAATCTCAACCCTGATGAATTAGTTATGTTTGCTAAATGTACAAAAGAGGCTGAAAAACCAGGTGCAAATGGGTGCTATCAAAGATATGCACTGTACAAAAGCACAGAGGGACAATGCACAATTCTACTGCTACCAATACTATTGATGAATACTCGTATATACTTGTGTGCATTAGCGTGTAACCACCTTCTACACATTTGGTCTCTATAAGGGGCCGCATTCATACATGGTCTTACACACACACATTATAATCTTGCATATACACCAGTATACTCATACACAAACACTATTATACTCCTTTTACATGTATGTATGAGAGTTTATAGTCGTGTATGTGAGAGAGTATAGTAGTGTGTGAGAGAGTACGTATATAGTTGGGTATTTGAGAGAAAATAGTAGTGTGTGTGTGTGTGAGAGTATAGGTGTTTATGCAAGAGAATTTAGTAGTGTATGTAAGAGATTAGTACTGTGTGAGAAAGCATACAGTAGTGGGGTATATGAGAGATTTTAGTAGTGTATGTGAGAGAGTATAGTAGTGTGTGAGAGAGCATATGGTTGGATATGTGAGAGAGTATAGTAGTGTATTTGAGAGAGTAGTTGTTTATGCAAGAAAATATAGTACTAGTGTGTGTGTGAAAGAGATTAGTAGTCTATGTGAGGGAGTATAGTAGTGTGTGTATAGTATAGTTGTTCATGCAAGAGTATATATGTGAGTTTGATTCCTCAGTTCCTGATTGGCTGACAGAAGAGGCGGTAGCTTCTGGCGCTCAAATTACTGCGCTCATTTCACTCTGGAATTTCCAGCGATTATTTTAAATGATTTGGTCGCTTGTTCGCGTGGTCGATTGAGTTTGAGCGAGGCTTCCTCTTGTGACCGCCAATTCATTCTCAGCCATGGCCAGTCTCTGCGTGTTGTAGAAGTACCAGAGACGTCAGAGAAACCAATGCAGTCGTTTAGGATTCATAATATCATCCGTTATATAAAATATTCTAATCTAGAACCCTCCTGGAGCTCCGGCGGGGGATCCTGGAGCTCTATATCAAAATAAAATAAGATGATATAATACATAGATATCTATATAATAGAATATGTAATATAACGGCCAAAATCTGTGTGCGCCTCCGGATGATATTATGAATCTTAACGACTCTGACGTCTCTGGTCCTTCCACATCAATCTGAAGTCCAGATTGAACCGCGACATGGAGGAGAAATGGATTGTTGCCGTTTGCGGACTCCCGAAGCTCCTCCGGCGAGGAGGTGCAGGAGGTCCCGCCGGCCCCTGGAGCTGAGCTCCCGGTCCCAATGAAATCAGTTTGTTTTTTTTGCTATTTTAATGTTGTCTAGCCAGTTACTATTTAACAAGACTTAATGAAGAGGCAAAATAATTAGCTAAAATAGGCTTCCAACCCTTAGACGTGTTAGCTGAGGACGAAACCTTGAGTAAACCGCAGAGAGATCTATGAAAATAATGAAATGCTACTGTAATCTCTCCTATCCAAGCTAGCTTTGTTGACATTAGTCAATTCAAAAAGCATTTTGTACTTAGGCATTTTTGTGATATGTGTTTGATGGTGATAGCCAGGTCTACACCCAGTAAATGGGCTATTCTCAAATTCTTTCCCTGCTCATGACTGAATTATATGACTGTTTTGTTAGAAAAAAATACTCAAATAAGAGATGTTTATTTTAGAACTCTCTTTTCTGTCTTATTTATTCTGGTGTGAAATTAATCCAAAAGTATTAGTGTTTTTTCTTTGAGAAATGGTGTTGATAATTTGCAGCCTTCTCTATTCACAGTATATATAGCCCTCATATGCCTGTTCAGAGAACATAGACTATGAGAGGGATAGAGTTATGGCAGGGTTTGTTGTGTGTTTTTTTTCCCCCCTGAGCTCACCGCCTAAACCCAGGATCAGAAGCTAAAGCAGGTTAATCACATGGCCAATCTTGACTCACCCTACTACTCCTGGCCATGTTGTGTTAGCAAAATGTTATGTGCCTATACCCTGGGCAGAGGGTTAGCAACTCATGTAAACCTCCTTTGAAGCTAAATATATGGTGTTCTAAAAATGTTAAGGTTATGGTCAGTTGGAGGCTTTAACCATGGCTTTCCCCCAATGCTTAGGAAAGGCCACCATTTCCTTTGACCTTTCCAAAGGAAGTGGAAAGGCAAAATAGCTTGATTTTCATGCTACTTGTTCTGCTATTGAACATTTATAGATTTCACTCTGAATTTATCTCTGAAATGATGGGCATAGTTAATGGGGTCACTAGCATTGGTTATTCAGTGGGAAAATAGATTTTATTATCTGTATCTGTTGCATCTATTCTGATATCAATGATGACCTGAGGTTTTTTTCTCCTAATATTTAATGCAATACGTATTTTCTTTTCACTCAAATAATAAGCGGGAGTAGTAGTTGAGGTCAAAACACACAAAAAAATATGTATACTTGTTTTAAGTCTAAATTAAAAAAGGTTAAGTTCTGACTAAATGGGCAGATATCTTTAGGTCGCTTATGTTGCTTTGGTTAATATGAAGTGCATTTGGCATTTATAGCACGGGTAAATGGCTTGAAAAACTCAAATGTATAAGATGTTTTGTTTCTACAAGTTGTTTTAATGGGTTCCTAAATAGCAGTTCACCAGTTGAACAGTCTGTGTGCAGATATTCATTTATGGAATAATGTGTTTTTTTATATTGCTTCCTTGTACTTGGGTATCTGTCTGTACTCGGTATCTTCCGTTTTTTGCATCGTCTCTACCGCATTGTGAACCCCCCCACCCCCACGGATCGATAAAAGCTTGTTCTATCTTACTACCAGAGAGCAGACAATAGGGCTGCAAAAACGATTTAGTTTGAAGTCACTCTTCATATTATTCACTCTAATAATAACAGTTTGGTTTTTTCACCAGAAGAAACTGTGTTGAGTGCGTTAATTGCACTCCTATGGACTCTTATTGATTTTTGCATGGGGTATTTAAATAGAAATGGAGAGATCTTTGTAGCACTTTCTTTCAAATTTTCCCCCCATATTTGGTCACCCAGGAAGCTCTATAAAAGGATTATATTAATCCTGTGTCTAATATTTCAGTGAATGAGATACGTTATTTTTTAGCTGTTCTGTATTTCCTCTGAACATTCTCCACTGACTCATCAGCACTCACTGGCGCTTATCCTCTTACAGCATTAACTGACTCTTATCCTTCTTGTGAATTCAGTCTTTTTAAGTTCTTTCTTATATTGTGGGCACTATTGAACAGATGATTTTACACAAAAGATGAATTATCAAGTCGCGTTGTAAGGTTTAAGGCAGGGTCGGGGTTGCCATTCTAGAACTGTTCTTTTGTTAAATCCATCCATCTGACCTGTTTCGTAAAGGGATAATAAGCTATAATGGATGGTCATAATTTAACAGGGGAGGTAATTCACACATTGTCATTGTTACCTACCGCTCTTCTTCGCCTCTAATAGAAGCGAATTGCCTGCAGTTGAGCAATGAGCCACATATTTGTGTGTGTGTGCGTGTGTGCGTGTGTGTGTGTGTGTGTGTTGCCCAACAAAGCTTCTGCCGTATGATTGGTCCTCCCCCTGGGAGAATACTGGAGCCGAAGCAGACATCAGTGCACACATCACAGTGGAGAGCACTAAGGAGATGCAGTCCATGGAGAGGCTGTCTGGTACGAGCCTCATCGTCCTACTACACAGCATCTTCGCGCTTACAGGCCCCCTTCAAGCTCATCACTCATTTTCATTTGAAAGAAATATCAAGTTGAATCCCCCAGTGTGTTTACACATGCGACTCACAGAGAATATGTATCAGTGGATTGATACATCTCGGCTTGAAAGGAGAAGTAGTGTGTGGATATTTGTGAATGCAGTGGACCAGTGGCCATTTCTCTAAGACTGCAAGGGAAGCTCGACTTCCCCTAAAATTAAAAAAATTGAATGGTCAAATATATACTGTTGTCCTAACATTTCATTAACAAAAAATGCGTTATAACACCCATCTCGAAGACGAGTTTGTTCAGAATCAGCCGCTTATCGCAGGTTGACTGAATTGATTTCCTTCTCATTCATTCACCTAGCATCACATTCCATTTGCCTGTTGAAGCTCAGCGTCCATTGACTTCAATGGGGCTGCATAGAACAGCTTTTTTTAGTGCGCCGAAGGGCGACGGTCATTGGATAATGCTGCGATTATGTCCCTCCCTCTGGGGGTGAATGGAGGAGTGGGCTGGCCTGGACGCTGGGCTTCTGCGTGACGATTGAAGGGTTTGTGAAAGACTGAGTGGCCATTTGATTGACAGCAATTTTGAACTATAAAAAGTTTCCGGAGATCTCTTTAGTCTTTAGTCCTCAGTCCCATCGCGGATTTTGCAATCGAGTCGAAAGGCAACTTATTTCTTGATATTTGCTTGGCGAAATTGCTAGACAATTTTCATCGTACATTTCGTACACTTATACAGACAATTCCTTGTTTCAGTTTAACAGAATTCCTACATTTCCTTGTTTGAGTTTAATATCGTTTTGGTAGTTGGCCATCATTTTGATTCAGGGAGCCTGAGGTCTGAACTTCATGATTTGGTGTTCCTTAAAGACATGGAGTTGGACAGTGCAATGCCTCAGCTTTACAAACTGTTCTCATTAGTTGCAACAATTTACATATAAAGAAATTGACAATTGATATGATGTAGGCCGAAAATGAGCTTCCCCTCTTTGAAAGTCCAGCAGCCACCACTGCAGTGGACATAGTTGTTTAATTTAGTAGTGGTTAGCCATGCATTAGTTTAAGACAACTGCAAATAATACTGCAACTGTGAAATGGTGTTTGGGTTGATGTTTTTTTCTCCCTTCTTCTTTGTCTGCTACAAGGAGAAATTGATCGAACCACAGCTCTGACACACCAATTGACTCTGCTAAAACCGCAACGGTCTGGTCTTCATAAAGGCCTTGGAGTGAAGGCGGAGGCTAATGGAACCTCTCTCTCGCTCTCGCTATCTCTCTCCTTCACTCTCTTGCTTACTCACTCTCTCGCTCACTCGCTCTCTTCTCAGCTCTTTCTATTGCTAGTCTTTATCTCTTCATCTTAGCCTCATTTTTAAAAAAGAGCATAAGCAACCGACACACTCAAACCCTGCCCACGTAAATGCACTACACAAACACACACCACCACACGCCCACACTACACACATATAAACACTCTTCTGCAGCTCCAGCTGAGCCCGCCAGCTTCCAGTGGTGTTAGACCTGTATCCCTGTCCCTGAGGCGTAGAAACCGCCTGATTACTGATGGCTGATGGGAGAAGCTGTGGGCAAGTGGACTGACACATAAAGCACTGGTCCACCACCTCAAAGCCCAGGTAAATGCCGGGCAAATTCAACCCCCAACTTGTGTTGTTTTTTTAGCAAGCCTTGTCTTTTTCGTCTTACTGACTGCTTGATCGTTTGTTTCTGTAGAGGTTTACGTTTCACTAGGTAAGAGAAATTGGATTCTGTCTATTGGGCAGATTTGTTGGCACAAGAAAGAAAACAAAGGAATCAGCATTAGAGATGCATTTGCATTTTCCCTCTTGTGAACGAAAAACTACGAGGCCAAAAGGAAATGGGAACCAATATAACTGGGAGGAGGTACGGCGTGGACTACAGAGAAGCGATTATTGTATCTTTCTAAGGTATTTTGTTATCTTCAGGTTGAACGTTGCACTCTTATTAAAGCTCTTTTAGGAGTTGGTCGGAGAGCCTTTCCTGGTGTCATTGTTACAGGGGAATGTTTTTATTTTTGTTTTATCATCTTTCATCGATAAAAGGCCCTTATCTTCTTTTTATTAATTTTTAATGCAAAAAACAATCCTGCACATTGGAAACTTCAACCCAGTTTTGGAACAATACAACGCACATTGATCTATTTTAATGCATGGTTACATTACTTGGATGAGAAAGAACTAAAGTGGGTTGTTTTGAACCTAAAGCACAGCATTCCCATATGTACCTCTTGGAAATCTGCTCAAAACAGGCAGTTGTTCTGTCCCACACCATAAAAGACACTAGTATTAGTATTGTACTACATACAAACAGTGAAAAGACTGCAGTGCTTTCTGGTTAATACGCCTTCAAAGGGCTGGAGCTGCCTAGTCCAAGAAACCTGACACTCTGATATCCAGGATCTTGGCTTCCCCCCACATTTCCTCCTCCTCTTTTCCATCTCCTCTTGCTAATTATCCACCGCACCGCCTCACTCCTCCAGCAGCTCGTTAAGCTCTCCAGAAGGCTGCCGTTGACCCACTTTGCTGGTGCAAGCTCTCTCTCTCGCTCTCTCTCTGCCTCTCACTCTGACTCTCTCTCTCCGGCTCTCGCTCTCTGTTCTCTTCCTCACTCTCTCTCTGGCTCTGGCCCTCTCTCTCTCTCATACTAACTCTCTCATTCTCTCTCTCACTCACTCTCACTCTGCAGCTCTCTCTCACTCTGTGGCTCTTTCTCTCTCTCACTCTGTGGCTCGTTCTCTCTCTCACTCTGTGGCTCTTTCTCTCTCTCACTCTGTGGCTCTTTCTCTCTCTCACTCTCTGCAGCTCTCTCTGTCTCACTCTGGCTCTTTCTCTCTCTTTCTATTGGTATCTTAACCTGTCCTTTGTCTCTGCTCCAGCTCTACACACAGCAAAAGAGAGGAACACACAGCACAATGTTAACACAGAACACGTGCAAAGTCCCGTACCTCTCTATACCTTCAGGACTGCCCGCTGAGCATTGATTTGAATTTAAATGTAACGTTCCAGTGTGCGTTCCAGTCCCCGGTGTGTCGACACCCTCCCACGTTTTACACAAGCCTTTGAACTTCTGGAGTAGGTTGGAAAAATGGCTTTCTGGTGCCCCTGTGAGAACAGATTGTTTTTTAGTTGGTTAAACATTGGTGGGTTGCAGTTTGGACCTGAACTAATGTCTGTTCTTGTGAAGTAGTTTTTAGCCAAAGCTTGGCAACTTCCAAATGGTAACTCAGACACAACATGGTATACCCTGCCTGAGCCTGCTCCTTATCGCATCAATACTGTACACAAGCTTTGAACGAGCTAAACGCCTTCATATTCAATGCATGAGGTGGACTTGTAATGCATTCATGAATTAATCCTGAGCACATTTTTTTATTAATTTACATTCTCAACACACGAGTATCGACACTATATTTCAAAGGGCTCGTCTTTATGGTCACTGTTGTTTTCTTCCTGTCTGTCTGAGTCAAGTTGTAAAATAAACCTTAGTGTTGAATCTATGTTCAATTAGGCTTCATCCTTTTCATCCTTCATCCGTTTCTTAAAACTCGTTTTATATTCAGCTCATGAGATGGGAACTACCTCTAAGGTGTGTCTCAAAGCTATGTTTATGATCTGAGTGTGTCGTGCCAACTACCTTGCTTTCCCCCACTAAGCTCCATTCGTTTTGCATCCTGCTTGACTAGTTTAACATGCTGATGGCCCAATAGACTGCAGTCTTCCTCTATGTAGCTACCTAAAAGCACAGAGGGTCAAAAAATATGAACTGCACTGAACTATGCACTGAACATGGTAGCTAGCTATAGCGGTGTTGTCAGCCAACCATGCACACGCATGTTGATGTTTGAGTGTGTCATGAGCAGTTTAGAGGAATACATCTCACCTCCCTATGTGTGATACGTGTCAATGTGTGAGACATTTAATGCAGGAAGTCGTACAATTTTATCACTGAGTGTGCATTATCACATTACTACCGCCGATGTGAAGGAGTATGTTAATGTACACAAATTAACTTTCCTGAAATACATACTTTTATTATGTACTTTTATTTAGCTACTTACTGAACATTCTAGGTTTAAAGAAAATACTTCAGGACTATGAGAATGTTTTTGATGTGGGTTGCCAGAAGTCCCATGGCTGGCTACTAAGCCCTGAAGTAGTGGTACACAGATTTCACATGCATATTTTATGCGCCAATTGGGCTTCCAGTTAAATGTAAATACTGTGCTACATGATAACAGGCTCAGTTATGGCAAACAGGGTTGCTGCCTTATGAAATAATCAAATTTGATGCAGCACAGTTCCTTTCCCGGGAGATGATTCAGCACTCTGATTGTAGGGATATTCCAGGTCACAATTTAGAGATTCAAACCCATGCAACTCTATGAAATGTGACAGTTTTTTTTGTTTGTTTGGATGTGTTTTTGTCTAATTTTCTCTTATTTATACTGACACAACGCACTGGCCCATTTTACCCAAGAAAAATGTATAGATGTTTATAACTAAATAGTATCGAGATTCGGGAACACATCTGTGTTTGCATTGCGATCTTGATAATTTAATTTAAATTCGCAATGTGAAGAGAGATTCAACACACTCATGTAAACAGCACCTCTGTATCCCTTTTCATTGCAAAAATGCTTTTGATTACAAAAACAACCAACCACAACCAACTACATCGATATCTACATGCTGTAAACAAAAGATGGCAACATCCTATTAGCATTTCATACCAGCCGTGCCATAGCTCCTAATGCATCGCCACCCCCCTCCCCTCAGCCAGATTTGACACAGACCAGATTGGAAACTCTAGCACCAATTATAGCCCTGCTTGTATACCCACCGCTGCCAATTCTGCCTGAAGAGCTGTCTCAGATCCACTTTCTCTTTGAAGGTTACACTCTGTCCAACACAGGTTGCTCATTTATCTCTGGTACCCAGCCTGCCATTCACACAGTGCTCCTTCCCCCCAAAAAGGAGCAGAAACATGAAGCCATTCAGTACATTTTAATCAGTCATAACACCATGCTTCTTTGCCATAAAAAACACCTTTCCCTCCCTACAATGAGCTCCATTTCATTTCTATGGTGCAGAATTGATAGAGGAATGACGCTAAATGGATTACCAGTTGAGCTAATTTCTTAAGATGATGATCTTCTGGGTGGACTGTTTGTTGGGACATATAGAACTGCTCAATGTATGGGTAAAAACCTAATTGCAATGTGTGCATCTATTTCTAAAGACTGTTTCAAAACAGTGAAAAGCCATCATATCCTGTATTTTCCGAAGTATTAAAATACATTCATAAACAGGTAGGCTAGTCAGCCATAGCTTTTGACATGTAAGTTCATTATTAAAGGAATTTTACAGCCCTTTAACTTCTAAGAGCTCCAGCAGTCAGGAGCTGTTGTATGCTTAGTCGTTAAAATTAGTTGCTAATTAGCATCAGCGTGTGACGAGACTGCTGCTAAGCTAGCAATCCATGCAAGTCATTTGACTTTCTGGAGTGGTTATCAACCCCGCCCAAGATGCTCATCATGCTGTTAGTTATTTACTTTCCGCCTATGTTTCTGCCTCTCGCACTTGCCTACACCCTATCCCTATATGTCGGTTGGATTTATTCATTTGCTGGGAGGATAGACAATATTGTAGCATCTGTGTTGTTGATATTGTATCTGTCCTTTTTCTTTCTCCTTTAAATTCAAAATTGTTAGTGGGTCGGTTATTGTGTGGTTCCAATGCCGAGACCTGCGTGTGCCTGCATGTACGAGGGTAGCATGGCTCAATTTCCATTTTGATGAACAATCCAGTTACCTCTGTCAAAGAGACTGATGGAGAGAGCCCTGCACCATCAAAGTCATTGTGCCTCCTCCATGTATATGTATATCTATTTATCTATAGATGGACGTGTAGCTTTATCTCTATATATGGATTTGTAGCTTTATCATTATATGCAGTATGGATGTGTATATTTCTATGTATGGATGTGTATCTATATTTATATATGGATGTATATTATCAATCTATCTGTTTATGAATGAAAATCTATAGATATGTGTTTATTTGTGTATCTATCTCTCTTTATTGACGTGTATGTATAGATATTGAATGTGTATATATCTATATCTTTCTATATATCTATCTCTATCCCTCTCTTGCCTGCTTTGCCTTACCGGTTCTTTTCTAGCTGTTTCTTTACCTATCAGTCAGACGGATGGAGATTGACGGGTCATTCAGCACTTCTCTTTCTTCTGTCTATGAACAGAGGTACTCATTGCCTTCAGAGACCCAAACAATAACCTTCAGCCAGCGTAACCTTGGTCTAAATGAGCTGCTTTAAACTCGCAACATATAAGAACGAACAAGAAGGCCAAAGAGATATTATATGTAATATCTATATACAGTATATTTATATATATGTATATGTTTTTCTTTCTGAACGTCCGCTGCCCTTTTGAAGGACATCGTTTTAATGTTGTCAAAATAAGTTCTGTATAAATGGTTACATTAACATAAACACGCTATGTTGGTACTTAATCAAACGTAGACAAACACCTATTACCCTACATGTATGAGCACGTGCTCAACATGAACGTAAACCTAACCTTCGCTATATAAAAAACAACATGCATATTTATTCCCAATCCGCAATCCGACTATCTTCCACTTAGACGCATCTTCACCAGAGTTTAAGAAATCATATTAATGCTTTGAAATAAACAATCCACTGAAAGACCTTTCAGGTGGTTTAACAGTCTGTAAGAGGATGCCTTGGGAACATATTTCAACACCATTATCCGTTGACGGCTGTGTTGAAACACAAGTAGCTTGGGGCCTGTTTTGACAGACCGAGCAAGGGAGTATATTGTAGCGCACCTCATCCAATCTGGAGTCCAAAAGAGAGACCTATTACTCATTTCTTTCAGAATCATAAAATAAATGAAGTACAGAAAAATTGCTTTCAATACCAACAGTCGGCAGATGCATGCTGCAATTCAATTGGGGACTATTTTTCTCATGAGAAAAGTAGAAATTATATTGGAAAAGCTTAAGCTGTTGGGTAAAAATAGAAACTCCATATGAATCTGAATAATATTCTGTGTGCAATAATTTCTGATGGGATACATATATCAGAGAATATTTTAACTATTAAAAAAGTATAATACAAGTTAAATGTACAAGTTAATGCACTAATCGAAATGAGTTATGTATGGATGTCAAGTGACCAGAGCAAGACTAAAGACATTTCAATGGATACTGAAAAACTCTGACGTTAATAGAGCATATGCTACACTTAACATGCTATATTTACCTGTGCCATACCTTGGAATGTGTTATTTTATCTGGCTGAGCAGCAGGGGAATAATGAGATCCTGATCATTCTCACCAGGGGTCAAAGGTTAAATGGTCACATGAAGGAACATATATTGTTTAAATGGTTATGTTACAGAGGTTGCAAATAAGCCACCTAACTATCTATCTAACTCAGATTTTCATCTCTGTAAAAATATATAATTTAATATTTATAGATTATTAGATGTTACAAATCTATTTAAATCTTACCAATAGCATTCTGGAGGTTTAGCCTTGCATGTTAAACTGCCGGCTAGAAACATTAGCAGTGCACATATAGTGTCTGTTTTGTCATCTTATCTATTTGCCTAATTCTTTAATTTTGGTGTCTCCAAACATGAAAGGCAAATTCCAACAAAAACACAGGATTGGGAATTTGTATGCTTCAGATTGCTAACCTTGCTTAATTACATTTCTTTGTCTGTACTGTGTGTATTACAGAGCTTCAGATGCACATATGGAGGAGCACACACACACACACAAACACATATGTTCCTTAACACCAGCAGTGCATGAGGCTGCCTTTGTGGGCTGTTTCCCTAGAGAGGACTCTTATACTTGTGCTGTCAAACAAGCACTACTGTACATCACCTTGCATGAACAAAGCAACACTCGACTCCAACAATCCACATTGCCTGACCTTAAGTCCTTTGCCTGTGTGTGTGTGTGTGCGTGTGCTTGTTCGCACGCACACACACACACACACACACACACACACACACACACACACACACACAGTAACATATTTATGCACCCTCATCTCTGCGTGCATCTATTTCCGTGGGACTTGGCACATATATGTGTTTGTGTGTGTGCAAGTGTTCAGGGGAGTATGCCTGCAGGGAAGTCAGCAGTGG
>OOFH01005256.1:5231-16369 GCA_900323355.1 Merlangius merlangus
CCCCTCACACAAACTTGGACCACATGGGCTGTTATTTCCCTGTGTAATATGTTTCAGGGGCATTTGTGATCACTCCAGGGCAATTTTATCACGTGTGTGGAAATAAAAATATAAATAGTTGCATGACAGACCAATATTCAGTTACTCAAATGAATAAAAATAGAATTTTACTACCACCATGTGCACTGTTAATCATCCAACACAAGCCAATTCAAAATCAACCCGTTTCTGACGTCATAAGTGGGACTGTTAGCCTTGGAACCAGACGAACCTGCAGGCTCATGCTTTATTTTGCTCTGGCATAGTCGTCTGGCCCCAGTCCCGTTCAGACCAATTTCCAGCAGACCTGGACTGGGTCTGGCCAAACACAACCGTTTATCTAATACGGGGCGGGTCTGATACGATGACAAATATGATGGCATAGGAGTGTCATATGGGCGCGCTGCTGAGCGGCATTTTCATAAACAAACAAGATCGCTGCCTCTGATGTATCGCACATTTCGTTGCTCTTAGTGGCTGTAGGACCATCCAATTGCATCCAGAGGCATTTTGGTGAGGGCCCCGTTGATAAAGCCCCTTGGGAACCGAAAATTAACTGAGCAAATTGGTCTGGCGATGCCTGGCTAAGGGAGAGAACCTACCCGAGCAGAACAGGTCTCGCAGAAGACCTTGAATCCTGTTTGGCTGAAGACGGGGTCTTTAAAGCATTCTGTACACTCTATTAGGGCTATTTGTCCACAGAGAATGCAGTGTTGAGGACCTGAGAGAGACGCAAACAGAAACACACAGTTATGGTATCTCATTGGATTTGGCTAGTCCTAATTAGTATGCTCATGAATGTGCAGAGACCATCGGTCTGAAGGTCAGTGACGTCCAGCTCCAGAGACGGAATGATTTTATCAAACATCTTGAACTTCTTCCCAAAGCGAGGCATCTGGAGGATGAGACAGGAGGGCGCCTGGAGATGGACCCCGTATTTATTAATCTCATGCAGATACACCGCCACAGACTACTCACACAGCCTTAATATCAGCAAATAATAACACGATACTGCCACCTATTGGAATAAAGTGGTAACATATCTGTAAAGGGAGGAATTCCATGGAGATGTCCTTTTTCATTGTAACATAAGCTATTGAATAATGTCTGAAATCCAACTAAAATTATCGTAATAACCGTCATTTTATTTAAATAACATGTTTGATAGGAGAACTATTGCGTCATCGTTAAAAAAATTCAAAGCATTTGACAAAGAGTACAACAAACATAACCTAAACTTTTACATTGCCTGACGCCAGCCGCCTACCTCCGCAAGTTTGAGTCCGTTGCTGTGGAAGGAGTGCTCCAGCAGCTGCTGGACGGTGGGCAGAATCAGGCTGTGGTTCTGGTCCAGAAAGATCTGGTAGCAGTAGCTCTCCTGCACCTTTCCAGCTGTGGAGCTGCGGAACAGGAACAGGCCACAGAGGTACCGTCAAGCGCTAATATTCTACAAATATAATGTTAAATGAGAGATGATGCTATTGGATAAATGTTTTATTCGTAAAAAACTAGCTGCTTATACGATGCCTTTTAACAATGTCCACGGTACTGTGGTTCTCTAATGGGAAAACCTGATTTCTAGACACGTTACCATGCGGTACATATCAACCGTGATGGTTGAGAGATACCGGTCTTATCTTGCCAATTACTTTTGCCTTAGTGATTTAGATTTTACGTACGGTTCTAGTAGCACAACTGTACTCTTCACTCGCTGCTGGTTGCCTATAATCCTAAATATTCTTACAGCTCCTCTCTTGATGAGTTTTCCGAAGCTGTCCTGCTTTAATTCATTATAGAAATTGTATCTTGCTTTGCATCTGACTGTCTTTTCCTGATTTGTAAGAAGGCTCCGAAAAAAAATCATTAGATAATATAAAAGATTTGTAACTACAGTTTCAGAAGCGGCTCCAACGCCATAATGTGCTGCATGATGATGGTCAGAAACTCTTCTGGATCTGCAAGACACATACCACGCAGTTACAGACTGACACTGAGTTAAGACATACCACACAGTTACAGACTGACACTGAGTGAAGACATACCACAAAGTTAAAGACTGACATGTGAATACATACCACACTAACGAACTGAGGATATTAAAACCCACACACAGACCACACTAAACCAATTGAGGGCATCACAACAAACATAATGGAGTGTAAGCCAAGAAGAGCGATAACATCTCGTGTTCAAGCAGTGTGTGTAGTCTCCGTTCGGCTTACCTTTCTCATGCGTGGTGAAGGTATGGCTGTAACCATGGTTTAAGAGCTGTTGCCGTAGTTTCATGATGTGTTTCCCTTCCACAAAACCCTTACTGCACAGTCACAGCAACACAAAGTACTTCCAAGTTAAAGGTACAAATAAATAGTGCATACTGCATACCTAAGATATGTTTGTTTGCTGCAACTTTCGGAAACTTGTGTTCAGCACTTGCATGTGCTGAACACAAGTACAATATAGTACAATATCGACTGTGTACTATACAGGAGCTCCCAGCCTAAGTTGATTTGTTCTTCACGAATGAATAAAGAGCCAAAGACAAAATGGTGGTCGTCATTTGGCGCTCCCACTCACCTGCGGAGAGGGTTGACGATGTCGCGTAGCAGGGTGTTCTGGATCTCTTCGTCTTCTGGTTTCAGTGTCTTAAACAGCAGGGAGTCCAGCACAGAGGTGCAAGAGAACAAACTAGAAAGAGGGGAGGAACAGAAGGAGCCCAGTTCTGGCCTCAAATACTACCAAGTCACACGCAAGTACTGAAGAAAATGTTTTGGCAGTAATCCAAAGGGTCTTCAAGATTCAGATGCCATTTATTAATAATAATAATAATAATAATAATAATAATACATTTGACTTATATAGCGCTTTTCTAAATACTTAAAAGACACTTTACAGAGTGAACACAAAATAAAATCAATCAACAGAGCAGAGTAAAGACATCTTGCTCTAGGACACCTAGAGATTAGGCACTAGACATTGTGATTCAAACCCAGTACTTTTTGGCTAGACAACACACTATCCGGTCTCATATGCCGTTGTCATACTACTTTAAATGCATGTATCACTGGACATTCAAGATTTCTTCTTGGTTTTGGTGCAGACATTTAACATCAGACTCGAAAAAAAGACTTGACAGTCAACCAACAACAAGTATCGACCCACAGACCTGGGCAAACACAGGAAAACCATTATCTCATATACTGTTAGAAATGCCATCATTCTCCAGACCTGAAGAGGGCAGCATCCATGTAGCAGGAGTTACAGTGGCCCTGAATGCCCTTCATCCGACCAATCAGAATCCGGTCCACCTGGTCTGTCTTGATAGGGTCAATGGTTTCACAGGGGCCTTCGTGCCCTGTGTCCTCGTCTTCTAAGGATTAGACCAAACATTCACATCCCTTAATTCAATCCCAATAAAGAGTTAAGATACACAATACAGCATACAATGCTGACTTTTTCAATTTCAGTGATTTTCCTCATGGTTTTCCTGATGATGCCAACAGTCTTCTGTCGTAGTAGCACTGACCAGATCCTTTCCAACTTGAACCACAGTGTGCTTTAATAAAACGTACTTTACCTTTTAAAGAAACCTATAAGGAACTACAAATGCATACTTGTAAAAAAAAAGAAAAGTATTTAAAATGACGATGGCATTCAGAATTCGGTATCATGCTAGCAAGTTATATCGTCCGCTTTCTTAATTCATGCAAACTTTACACAAAGAAGACACCCAAAATGGACGCTTAAATGTTCACCAATAAAGCGAGACACAAGCTATAATCGCATCCGCTCTTGATCCTGACCGTGTTTCTGGTGGTCAAACGTAGTGCTGGGCTTGGCCGACGACGGACTGGAAAAGCGCGTGTCTGGCCGGCAGGATTCCAGCTTAACGAACAAGGCTTTCTTCAGTGGACAGCTGAAGAAGCGTTTCCCTTTAAACGTGCCGTCGCTCGTGCCCCGCGGTTCCTCCTACAGGGGGGAGTGAGCAACAGTTTCATGGTAAGAAGGAACAGCGGGATAGAAGGAGGGTGGCTAGATGTTATCTATAAACACTTTGAACTTTTTCTGTCTCCTTAAATTCCTAAATAGCTTTACATATGAAGAGATTAATTAAAAAACAAAAAACAATATCAACTAAGCCCTTCCCCCTTTCCCAGACACTACGGCCAGAAGAGAAAGCTCCTGACTGATTCAGAGATGGTTTTGGTGAGGCTTACCAGCTCCAGACCACACAGGGTATCTTTTCGGTCAGGCACCGTACCAATCCAGCGGATCACCCCATAGCCGACGCCATCAGCCAAGTTTAACTCAATCAGGGAGTCCACACCGAGAGCCATTTCAGGATATGTCTGTGGTTCCACCGAGGCCGCGCTGGCCCCCAGGAACAAATTGGGCTCTGGTAGTCAGGGAAGCATATATTTGGAAACAACAGAGGCTTCTTTGGCTGCTTTCGCACTGGATTATTAGACATTTGCGTCCAATAATGTATGGTTTTTCTATTGGAGATATACTTGCATGCAATGTCTAGGTCGCTAATGTTTACATTTATTTTTGCATCCACATTTCTACGTCTCTAATTGTGTGCATAGATATTTTCTGTATATTTTCTTATATTTCATTGTTTTCAAAAAAGTGAAATCAATTTATGATTTTCATTACATTCCTGTACTTTTTGCTGTGACAACCAAATTATCATCGGATTAATAAAGTACATCTTATATTTTTCTTATGCGGAAAAACTCAAACCTTTGTGTTCTGTGGTCACCCTGGTAACAAAATTCATTGGAACGTCGATCGTCCTATTATCCTGTACAAAAAAACAGAGAAACAGAAACCGCTTATGGAGATTATTGGCGATACAGAAAACAAGGGGCTGTCGCAGAGGTAAAGAAAGTCGTTTCTAGAAGTCTGAAAGGAAATGCAAATGAAATGGTGTATAGAAATGGAAAATCAAACACTGACTACTATAAACAAATGCACAATAGATACAATACAGAGAATTATATTTAAAAGAATCCTTTCCAACTGAAAAGAAGAATTACAAATAATGTATTTAGTAATGACGTACTGTGGTAATGTTGACCCTCGGCTCTCCATCCTGCTCTCCCACTTCCATTACTAGCCATAACGCATCGCTTTCATCCTCAACGCAGCGAACAGTATCTCCTTTGGTTATTTGGTTGGACTGTTTCTGGGAGGAGGCCTGCTGGGCTGACAGTGTAAGGGAAGTAGGCACTTTTGGTCGGATTTTGGAGAATGGCACTAAGAGGCCATTGGGCTCTGGGGAGTCGGGAGAAGAATTTGACAACAATAGAGGCTTCTCGGGCATCTCACTGGATTATTAGAAAATTGTGTCTAAAAATGTATGGTTTTCCATTTGGAGAGACTTGCATACAATGTCTTCGTCACTAATGTTTACATTTATTTTTGCCTCTACATTTCTACGACTCTGTGGCTATAGATATTTTCTGTATATTTTCTTATATTTCATTATTTTCAAAATATTGAAATCAATTTATGATTCTCCTTACCTATCGGTACTTTTTGCTGTGACAACGAAATTATCATCGGGTTAATAAAGTACATCTTATCTTTTTCTTACATAGAAAAACTCAAACCTTTGTATTCTGTTGTTACCCTGGTAACACAATCCATCGGAACGTTGATCGTTCTATTATCCTGTAAAGACAGAGAAACAGAAACTGCTTATGGAGAATATCACGATACAGAAAACAAGGGGCTGTGGCAGAGGTAAAGTGAGTCGTTTCTAGAAGTCTGAAAGGAAACGCAAATGCAGGTGTAAAGAAATTGAAAATCAAACACTGAATACTCTAAATAAATGCACAATAGATACAATATAGATAATTATATTTAAAATTATCCTTTCAAACTAAAAAAAATAATAGAAAAATAAAATGTTCAGTATTGACGTACTGTGGTAATGTTGACCATGGGCTCTCCATCCTGGTCCCCCACTCCCATCACTAGCCATAACGCATCGCTTTCATCCTCAACGCAGCGAACAGTCTCTCCTTTGGTTATTTGGTTGGACTGTTTCTGGGAGGAGGCCTGCTGGGCTGACAGTGTAAGGGAACTAGGCACTATGGGTTGGATTTTGGAGAATGGCACTAAGAGGCCATTGTTATTCTCACAGTGGAAGAAGGACTTTGACGTGATCCCGCCATAATGCCCTTTTCCTTTGTCGTGTCCCTGCAAAGAAAGAGGAAGACGACGATAAAGCCTCTGGGCATCTGGATTAATGTACAGTGATGTGTTGACAGCCAACACCTTTTATTTTCTTAACACAACTGCAGTGAGCAGTTATTGCAAGTTATGTTTATTTTTATTGAATACAAAATCTTGAAAATGTGTTTGCATTCTCTTGGTAGTAAAGGAGTCATACCTGCAATTCAATACCAAAAAACGTTCCTGATATGGGATTAGCATATGGGTATTCTGTGAACGGTCCAATGTAACGAATGATTCCTTGAAGGTCCTGTTTGTATCCTATGACAGTGACTCGAGTATCTATAGTGAGGCCCACAGCTGATTTCAGAGCTGTCTTCTCTTGAAACCATTTCAGTCTGGTGTCGTTCCCGTTCAAGGCATAAAGCAATTCAGCCTCTTTCGTACTCAAAAGAATCATGTCACTAATCAATACTACTTCATCCGTATTGGAGCCCATGCCGGTCACAAGTATTGTGGGTCTCTTTTTATTGATGAATTCAGATTCATATCTGTAATTTGAGATATAGCATAAGCTGCCCGGTTGGACAAGTTTGGAATAATGTGTCTTCGTTAGGATGAAGAATTTAACATCACTCTTCGTTGATTCCATGCTGTAAGAAAGGTGAATAACGTGTAAATAAAGCAATGAAGTTCCCAAACGGCCTATAGGCTAAAAGCATGGCAACAGTCGAGATAATGCAACATAATTCAACAGATATAATGTATACAATAATCTAAACATTTATGATTTAAGTGCTGCTGTACAACTTACCTTTATTTAGTTGTTGGGCTGTTTCTTCGGCAACCGAAACCTTGGTTGGTAAAAGTTGTTTCACGGCTTTACTTCCCCTTTCATTTTGACAAGATAACCAACCAACATGTCGTCATGAATGCGACAGTAACTTGTAAAAGATCCAGCTAACTCGTATAACTACCTAGTGTATAACAATACTAAATATAGCAATACATTGTTTTTATATTGCGTTTTTCTAAATACTCAGACTACTACAGACAAATACATAAAATACAAGAGTATAAAAACGAATATAAATAAAACTGCAAACTACCTGGCGTTAATCGTTATTTTGTGCACTTTTAACTTCCTCCTCACAGCTGATTAATGTTGGTATATTCAGTGTTTTATCTGACACTAGGCTGTCGGAAGAAAAACAAAAATATTGGCGTAGGGACACACCCACTCAAGACGTTCCACCCGAATCATAACGTTGATTGGTCGGTGGTTCAAAGTAAACATTCTACGTCATTCACGAAGGTCGACGGCGAGGGATCTGTCGCTCCTCAATGACGACGCGGAAAGGCGTCAACATGGAAGAGAGAGAAGCGTTGAAAAGGCAGATAGATATTCTTCAAAGTAAGTTGCTTTTATTATGGATCTATATTTCTCGTGCAGTCCCCTGTTAACATAGTCAGTCGTTGTACTTCTTTTATTTTAGTTGTCATTTGAATTAGCCTAACACAGTATTCCTCGGTCTAAAAAGAGGCTGCTAACCATAAGCTGTCAATTACAATAGCTGGCGTTAAGAGCTAGTAAACCAAAGGCAACGTCCTCTGAGAGTTGCTGATTAGTTCAGCAAGGAAATGTATACATACATATATACCTTTTTTGTATGCCACTCAATGTCGCCTTCGCTTTTCTTTAGATCTCATCAACGACCACAAGCGTGTCCATGGCAACAACCCTCCTGCGCCAGTTCACTCTGTAGATCCAGCGGGAATGGTGGCGAACAACGGCAGGGGTCGGGGCTCATCACATGTTGAGGGAAACCCGCTGTCTCGTGCGAATTGGAGAAAGAAGTACTCTCTTAATAAGAAAGGACAGACTTCCACCGGACAGGGGTGCTCTTCCTCTGCCGCTTCCCTATCTTCATCACTGTGTCTGATGGTAGGCCCAGATCCAAGCCAAAGGCTTAAAGGGGCCAATGCGTTGCTGGGTGTTAAATGTTCCACAGAGAAACGGGATAAGAACACCAACGCTAACAGCAGAATAGCTATACCAGAACCTTTAGTTCACACCGCAGGAAGAGCATCCTTAGACCAAGGGAAAAATGCTTCTGGTTCTTCAAATGTACTTTCCACTGTCCGGAAGTTCCAGACAAAGTCTTACCCGGCAACTGAAACGAGCCCTGTGAATAAGCGGGCTGCAATCACGTCAGTGGCAGCGCCTTCTAATTTTGCCCCCTCATCGTGCTCCGCACAGCCCGGTGGACCTCACCCTCCTCCCCTCACCGCCAGCACTCAGCCTAGCCGGGTCCTTGCTGCCCAGGCTGCCCAGCCTCTGGTCAAAAGGTCAAAGTTCACTTGGGTGAAGACGCTGGATGTGGGTCCCGAGCAGAGCGGGCCCCTGCCTCTATCCACGGTCAAACACGCGGTCTCTGTCCCCTCTTCGGTCTCAAACACTGGGACTCCCAGCAGAGGCCCATCCACAGCGAACGTGAAGAGAGCCCCATCCAAGAAGCAGTCCCCCAAGCCAAGTCTGACAACAGGAGCCCACAGGACCTCAAAGTACACATGGGTCTCCTCCTCCTCATCAGCCCCGGGCCAGACTAGGCTGATCCGGAAGGCTGTCACGCCCAAAGCCCTGGTCCTCTCCAAGAAAGCCGTGGGTAAGGGAGAGGGCCCCAGGAAGAGTCCTGGGGCGAGAACCAGGAAAGCACCCGTGGCATCGGGGCCTGGGGCCGGCACTCCAACCAGTCGTTACCGCTGGAAGGCCGCCGGCAGGAGTCCCACTGGGGCCACGGGGGCCCGGCGTGCCACCGTCTTCCAGTGGACCTCGGAAAGATGCCCCAGAGTGGTTAGAGGGGGAGTAGGATCAGCGCCTGGTTTCCCTTCGTCCCTGTCAACTCCCTCCTCATCCTCGTCTTCATCGGCAGAGGGATTCAAGCTACGCAGCAGGATGAAGATTATCCGCAAATCCCCTGGCAGGTGGGCATTAAAAGAGTTGATATTCCATGTTACACCTGCACCTATTAAAAAAAAGATAGGCTAGTCACTGTTAAGGGGGTTTGACTCCAAGCTAAAGGTTCTGTGATAATCCTCAATTATCACAATTTTAATTTCAGAGTTAGGAAGTTTCTGTAATGAGGCCCCATCTCTAACTACAGGCATCCTTGAGCAAGATGCCCTATCCATACCTGCTCGTTTATGACGTGTAACTAAACCATAAGTGTCTGCTCAATTGTTAGGATTAGATACATTTCCCAGTATTTTGGGATGGGACTAAAACATGGTAGGTGTCATTGATCAAGGTTCGACATATCAGGGGTTCTTCAAGGGCGCCACACACTTGGTTCATGGAAACCACTATAGACTTGGACCAATGTAGGTACGACAATGCAAGTAAGGATTACTTGCATCAATATCATTGAATCCATATTGCTTTTAGCTATAACGTAGTTGTGTTTAGATATTGTTTGACTTTTATTTTTAATCAATATCCAGCATTATCTTTTGATTTCAAACAGGCATCCAAATTGAAATTATCCCTCAAACCTGCTCTTTGTAGTTTGGGTGCACATGTCGAGGAAATATTATATCTTGTCAATAGGGGGCAGCAAAGCATTACTCAATGGTTAAATAGGGTTTATTTAAAAGTCAATGGTTAAATAGGGTTTATTTATTTCTTTATTTGACATCTGTAGCACATACATCAGAACACAAATGTAAGTTGACTTACATACAAATATAAGTGTTATTCTGTCTATATACATGACATAATGGATACATTAAAATAAAGAAAATTTGATGTAAAATCCATCATCAAATATCTATAGATCATCATCATAAGTTGCCTTCTCCCTCGACCGCAAAACAATGCTTATAAAAAATACACCTATATATAACGCCTATTGTATATACGGGCCTTTAACCAGTAGGTTTTAAATGTGTGTATCCCTCCTAGTTTACTAATCCTTCTTGTTTTAATACATTGTTGTTTTATCACAATAAAAAATATTGTTCTATCGATTCTTTTTTCCCTCCTGGGTCACCCAGCGGGGCAGACGGTGTGTCCGAGAGGCGAACCAGTCCCCCGGCTGGCGTCTGGAGCAGCAGGACCCCCGTGCGGGGACGGGCGCCTCCAGCCACAAGGAGCCCCCTGGCCGCCAGGAAGGGCCTGCCCAAGGAGCTGGTGTCCTTCGGGAGACACAAACTGCGTCGCCTCTCGCCGGGCTCCCACAGAAAAGGTAGACGGTTCAACGATGACCGATTTTATTGACTGTTTTCTCTCTGGTTTAGTTTATACTAGTGCCAGTGCCCGTTCAAAACGTGGCTGTTTGCAACGGGGTCGATTGCCTGGGCCTCCTGTGTTGCTGTGTGCCGTTTCCTCGAGAACCGCTCATCCAAACAACTTGACAGTCAATTTCCTGGGTCTTCATCAATGAAAAACGATCTATAACATTTATTACCTGAAACATACCCGAAAAGTCATCTTTTTCCCATCAATGCATTGGGACCTCTTTCGCCAAGTCAACCGACGGCATCACGTACAGCACTGTAGTTCAGGCTGCTGTACATCTGTTGTTCATGATTTTACACGTAGCAGAAAAATACACATAGCAGTGTTTTTCGCCTTTATCACTCATTGCCGTGACTGATTATTCTAATGAGCACCCAAACAAACACTCCCTGATGGAAAACGACATTACATGGTACAGTGCAACCCAACCCATCTCCTCTCCCCCTTACTTCCCCTGTTTCATCTGCTCGCTGCCGTTTCCAGTGGACCCTGGGCAGCAGTAGCAGCAGCTGTGTGTGTATGTATGCGCATGAGATGTGAATGCGTGTGTGCGCGAGTGTGTCTCAGAGGGTCGTTTTGTGGCTGGCTGTCAGGGGGAGGTGGTACAGGCGGGTGGGGG
>OOFH01005303.1:4606-15413 GCA_900323355.1 Merlangius merlangus
GGCGGTAAATATTGTGGATTGGCAAACTGCCAATAATTCTAATTGTGAAGGATTATGCGGGGCTCTATTTTTGGACAATGACACAGAGCGTAGAACACTGAATAATTACACAGAAGGCTGAAGGCCCCGGTGTTAAGCCGGCGAGCACTCCGGCATTCACAGTTATTGCACACCTGCTCCTGGCCACACAGGAAGGGAGAGGGCAGGGGGATAAGGAGCTGGGAAGTGAATGTGATAATGCTAAAGTAATACCGTAATGTGATGAAGGGGAGCTGTAATGTAAAAATAAGTGTGTAATGGGATTGACTTTGTGCCGGAAAACAACAGCCCGGCTGTCGACTCGACGCTGGCTGACACCAGCCGGTGCCTGTCTGTCCTAATAGATGTCGGACATTTACTTTAGGAAACGATGTAGTCTTTTAAAGAGTAAGCCCATGACTTCACTTTATTTGTAATGTTTGTTTTCCCTTAACAGTTGCACTCAGGGGCCAGAAAACACACCCCGTGATCCAGCAGGTTAAACATTAAAAACATTAGTCGGGTTTCCACGGATGCGATGTAGGATGGAAGCAGCAAGTCTGCAACTGAGCTTGTTAGCTTTGGCTCGTTATTTTACGGCCTTTGAATCAACAGTTTATGGGAAATGGTGTCCAATTCCGATTCAAACATTCTTCAAAAAGAGTTGTACATAGAACATAATTAATGGTAGCATCCAGCAAATGTCATTATCTTTTATATATTTTGAGGTGTATTGTTTTTGTATTTACAGAGTCAATAGTTGAACAGTTTTTGCAACACTTTACAGTCCTTGGAGTACCTCTAGGGGAACAGCTCGCCCCGTTTAAGAAATTCTGGTTATATTAGGTGCCACTGTGAATGAGAAAACAAATTCAGATTGAACAACGGGTTAGGGCTAACTATAATAGTCCTATAATTGTCATTCAACCAGGGGAAACTGAATCTGGTAAATTGGACTTATTTACAGACAAGAAATAATTCCAGACCTCCTAGACGTGAGGACAGTTGGAATCATGTTAGACCAATAGCCCTCTCCTATTCTTTGTCTGACTGAGTTCCCACTTAGAATTTGGAATGATAGTTCATGCAGTTTGTAGATTGCACTGACCAATTTAGAAAGTCGTAATGCACTTTGTAGTTTGTCTTCGTCTTCTGCAACTAAAAGTGTGTAATGGTAACTTCCCCAAGCGACGCTCAGACCACGCGTCCATAGGAACGAGAGGACGCACATACATAATTAATTGTTTACTTTCATCAACGGTGGAAATCAATCAACGTTTCTTTGTACATTAATTGTGTTAGCCATTGGATCTGTGTCTCGTATCTGTTGCCCCTTTAGTCATTCAGGAGATGCCTCTTTCCACAGCGAGCTGCAGTACTGAATACCGATACAGCTCATTAATATTAAGCAGGAGTCGGCCATCTTGCTGGAGGCTGCCTTTATTGGCATAGGTTGTAGACATTGCCAGATCGAATCCAGGACCTTTCAGGCTGGGGATCCGACACCCCAGCTACTAGACTATGCAGCCCCGGTGTTAAAAGTGTAAATTGGCGGGTTGCTTGTGTGACTGTGTGATGTGATTGGCTGGTAAGCAGCTTCTGCAGCGGGTGCATTTGAAGAAGGTGAGGGGGGGGGGCGAGCCCAGGGGGTTGAGAGGAGTCATAAAGGTGTTAAAGTGGGCCAGGTTAGCGTGCCTTATCAGAAGAAAGGTGGCATCCACCAGAGACCTTGGTGACCTCTCTCACTCTCTCATTCTCTCACTCTCTCAATATACATAGGTATATATACATCTAGACAGAGAAGGAGATATATCTCTATATAGAGTGCATTGTTGCGACAGTGTCATATTGATATTCTCCAAGGCGCCTCCCGTCTCTGAGACGGAAAGTAGCACCGACATTTCATTTGCAAACAAAATGAGGTGAACTTTGCGTGAAAGCGTTCAAATAATTGCCGGGATTGAAGTGGCCCGGTTCGTCTCCTCATCCATGACAGATGTGTGTGTCTTTGTGTGTGTACGTGTGCTTGTGTGTGTGAGACTACGAGAGAGCATGTGTGAGAGTTGGAAGAGCCGAGTTTGTTCACAGGGAACGCCTTAAACAGGAGGCTCCAGATGTGCGACTTTGCGTTGCGGTAGACTGGGATAACGATACCACGCTGAGACTCTTTCAGCCCAGTGTCTGTGAAGAACTGAGCCGAGATCTTTTTACAGGGTGTGAGTGTTTGTGTGGGTGGGTGGGTTGTTCAGGCTCACAAGGAGATAAGGGGCGAGCGTGTGTGTGAGAAGATGAGCTATTTTCTAATTACTCAAGCGTAAGTGGCAAGGCTTGATACGTGTAATTGTTTAAGTGCTTTAATAAAAATGCTTTTAATTGCTGCGCGCAAACACGTTGGAAATGTGTTCTCACTCACAGCGTTGCCAAAGCATTGCCCAAACCGTAAATCACTTAAACAAAAGCCCTGTGTATCCATGATTGCAGTCAAGTAGTGTGTAATTACTGTATGTAGATTTCTAGTAGAGCTTGACTTGTCATTGAGGGCAATTTGGTTCATGGTACTCACACACGCGCTTAGGCGTACTTCATCGACGTCCATGTTTATGAGTGAGCAACAAAAAGTGCAAAGGAAATGGGTGATCAGTGTCTTTTGAAACTATTTAAATCTAGAAAACTGTACAGGTTCCTCCTAGTCTGGTCTTCATCTGGGAATACAACACTAATAAAATAGTTCTGAGGTCCCCTCAGCCCAGAGAACTATTTTATTAGTGTTGTATTCAGGCCTATAGTCTTGAGATGCACCCGAACAACAACTAAAGGCAGCGCACATTTAGCCAAAATTAATCAAGTGCAACTGTATCCAATAACATGTCAGTTCACATAACCATAAACATGTCAATTATAACGGGTAAAGCACTCCGGGAGTGGAACAGCGAGCAGGGGAGACTCCTGACGCTAATGCGTTGGGACAGACAGGTGGACAGCCGCGAGGTGTACGATTACCAATCAAGTCCAAAAGAAAATATATAAAGGAAAACTTTATTGGTGCTGCAGTTGACAACAGCCTGCGTTCCCTGGCCTCTTATTTGTCTACCAAACTAATTGGATATAGATTGAGGGGCGGTTTTGTGTTACACACAAGTCTATATATAGATGTGTTGTTCTGCAGGAACCACCCAGAGTCCCGACACTAGTGCCGTGAGTGCCCTGTCTTCCGTTCGGAAACAATCTCATGACGGGAGCGTTCACAATGGCGCTCACCACAGGGGTTTGTGGTGGCTCCAACATTCACCGCCGTGAATAATCCTTCACAGGACATAACCTCCAAAGTTGTTTCCTTAACAAGCATTCATTACTAAGGTTGCAATGTCTTTATATCCTTTGACGATGATAGCTTGAATAATTGCTGATATACAACAACTTTGATAGCGCTTATCTAATTAAATTAGGCCCCATTGGATATTTTTTATTTTAATAACCCATCATATCTCTAAAACGGAGGCGGTACACCCCCCTTTTTATATGTAAAGTCATATTTCTATTACTGCAGCAGGCGATTACAACGCACTCATTATGGGAATTAATGGCCTTGCTACAGTTTATTATGCGAGCGACTCTAAATAATGGAAGTCATTCGGCCTCTCTGGAAACTCTTTGTTTCCAAATGACACGCTGTCAGCAACTTTCCAAAAATGTGTATTGACTCCCTACATGTTGGCTTTCATTAATATTTCACGCACATTTTCTGGACAACAAGACTGAGTATTATCTCATTAGATGGGCTGTGTTATTACAAAAGGGGCTTATGTGGGTATTGAACTTTTATTTTATGAATTCCACATGTATTTCAAAATAAAACCCATAGTAGGGAAACGTAATTGGACCACTTACGGACGTTTTGGGACTCGTTTTAACACTTTGTGCTATGGTTCGACCCCACCCACCGGGTATTCCTGTTTTTTTCTTTCTGTTTTCTCCTGCTGTATTGCAGGAGAAATAAGTGTACATGCGCGCATGTGCGTGTGTATGACCAACTTATCCATATCGGCCCACAAAGGGGAAGTGGCCTTGGAGACGCTATTATTTTGAAAAGACATTCAGCAAGTGCCAGGTCCCTGTACGTCGATGTCTTTTTCAAGGTAAAACTCCACGATAGCTGTTAGCAGAAATTGACAGGACAGGCATCTCCTTGTATCCCACCAATCATCCTGAAAGGAATTGAGAGGGGAAACTGTCTCTCATGGACGAGATAATAAAAGTCTTTGTCGTCAGTGTTGCCTTGACGTTCCAGACAAGTAAACTATCGTCCAGGTGGATTTTGGAGTAAACATAAGACGCATTGTCTTCGGTGTCGTTTGGAGTTTATGTGCTTGCGTACGCCCCTCAGGCCTACTCAGTGCCTTAGGTAAACTGTACATTATACACTTGACTCACTGCAGTAAACATCCTTTTACACACGTATTACCTACAGCAAACATCATTGAAACATACACTCATCCAATTCCCTTTATCGGTCGTAATTGCGCTGCGGATAATAACAGTTTACCTAATGACGGCCAAATCTGCGCGCTAACTGTTTACTTATTTATGTATTTGTTTGTTTTCTTATCTGCTTGTTTTGTTTGCGGGCCTTGCAGTAATCCCAACAGACACCCCAGATGGTGCCGCGGATGTTCGCTGAGAGCAATGTTATTTTCCCCCGCGTTTCACTCGTCCTCCATTTTGTTGTCGGCTGCCATTGCCTCTGTGGGTAAGCGGCGGTAAAGTGTCCCACGACTTCCATTTAGAAGTTATGGAACACTTTAACATTGACTCGTGTCACTGGGGTCCACTGGGGTGAGCGCGTTTACTATTTACCAATATGCCATGAAGCAGGCACCCATTATCCAATTATCCAAAGCGGCAGTAAAGCCGGACACAGCTCATTTAGTAGCAGGTAAGGATGGCGGCATCTGGCTCAAGGATGCCCACGGGTGAGTCTACGGGCGTAAACACTCCTACCCGGTACCTCTCGGACGGTGGTTAAAAGGTGACATGTCATGCCACCAGGTGTGAGTGTGATTAGCCGTTGCAAGCTGTTTTGAAAATCTGCCACTTCTTCGTGTCCACCTCGATGTATTTAGATGAGCGTTTGCTACAGTCCAATGGGTAGGCTGTTCTATCCAGCACACAGCTAGGTGGACACGCCCACTTGTGATGTCAGAAGAGGCAGGTTTTCAAAACGGCTTGTAACGGCTACTCACACAAACGTGGTATAATATCGGACCTTTAACCCTCTGAACAACTGCACAATCCTTCCCTCCCATTTAAATTAGTGATATTAATATGTTGTTTTAATTATTCATAGCCAAAGAGGCTTTGTATGATTCCTGCCATGCGCTTCTCTTATGAACTGTTCTACACCCCCTATGCATATTTCATTGTGGATTTAATTGGATATAACAATTGCAAGTGACAACAATGTATAGGTCCACTGAATGGCAGGTATAGCCAATGATTAGATTGTTTGATTAGGTGTTTGGGAGGGTGATTGGCAAGTTAGTTGTGGACAATATGCATTGTAGGCTATTGTAGCATGTTATCGAGAATAGTATATAGAAAATGCATGCTTGATATCATACTACATTTTAGACCCAGAACCGGGGGCATTGCCTGCATATAGTTCTAGGTAAGGGGTTAACCTTATATGATGGAGTAGGGAGTATATACCAAGTATAATCCATTTCCGACATTTCTGAATAACTTTGTCCTCTTTCCGCTCTTAAGCCGGCGAAACTCACAACCTCACATATGTATTTTTACTACTTCAAAGTACTTCGAAAAACGAAAATGGACAGCGGGGGAAAAAAAAAGCATTAGAAAAACATCATTGATGATTTTGTTAAAAAACACAATGGAGGTTTGCTGAACTCCATACTAGGACTCGCCCGTGTAATTCAATACCCCAGCTCTGGTGCTGTGCTCTCATGCTCGTAGTTCTTAGTCCCCTCCATGCGCATTAGCAAATCCTCTCGCTAGAAGAAATGCTGGGAGGAAAGTGAGAAATTATAGCTTAGCGTCATTATCGTGTTGAATAAAGACCTCACATTTGTGGCGTTATTGAAATAGCTGTCATTAAGGCACATTATGTTAATATGTAATGATGTGCAGTGGCGGTCTCGGTGCTGGAACCGTCTGACACATGGGCCGACACTCAAGGAACTTCCTAATTCTAAAATGTGCGTACTCTTTATGTGGAGAAATTTTAATTGTGGATGATTAAATGGGTAATTCAGAAGGTGTCACGGTCCACGGGATTGGAGGTTGATCCATCTATGATACACCTGTGATGTCACTACAGGGCCTGATTCAAAATGGCTGCGTGCGATGAAAGGTAAACCTCTTAAATGTCACCACTTTATAATTCTAAATAATTGTGGAGATGCAGTTATTTAGAATTGAAAAGTTGCAAGCATATGTATGCGTTGAATCATCCACATAATCAGCACCGTGCAACATTTCCAATGATGCCACTGTCGTGATTGTGGTCATCACAGGTACTGAGTTATAAGCTGAACTGTTCGGGAACTCAAACGAAAGGGGGGCGGTAGTTAAGAGTTTAATCAACTAAAATAGCTGAATGTTGTGTGACTGGCCGCCGGGTTGATTTGAATGCCCTTAAAACCTGATCCACAGTAGCCTTGTGACGCACTCGCTCTCTACTTAGCTCTGACAGTAGGTCATATCCTCATAGAGAAGTACCAACACTGTCAGGCCCAAATTGATTATCATTTCATCCAATAAATATGTCCTCACTATTGCCTCTTCGATATAGATGGAGGTGCATTGAGAGGAGTGATCGCGAGTCGCGATGTTCATTCGATTTTTCAAGCTTTTACAGATGGCATTTACGGTTGTGTACCGAGCTCTGATTAGATTTAAAGGCAATCATGCAATTGAAGAGATCTCATTGGAATTCCCGGTGCTTTTTCTTCTCACAGCGAAGGCCCGGCCCTTAAGGATGCTACTACTCTGCTGATGTCAGAGGAGCACCGATTTACATTGTGCACACAGTGCAGATTCCCTCGTGATTCATTCACTCCACTGGGGCCCTTGGTATTTTGCAACCAGACTGATCATTATAGCGTAATCGAATCGACGAAATGTATTCTCATTTCGATTACATTCAACTAAGGGCGGGTGATATTGAATTGAAAAGAATTGCTTTACTTACCATTGTGTTCATTACATAACTGTAAAAAGGCTTGTCAAAATGAAACTCAATAATGGAGCCAATTATAGACTTATAGAATGATAGATAATCATGGGAAAACAAACAAACAGAAACAGGATACACATTGTTGCTAGCCATTTAGTACTTGATTCCCTTTTCTTGAAAAAACGTGTATAATGCTTCTCTTAACCAGCAAACTGTCATTAACAATTTAGCTAATCTATGCCTTAATTTCACATCCATATAAACGATCAAAGTAATTAAGGTTTCAAAAAAGCGTAATTAAAAATATTAAGGCTTTACAAAACGCAACAACAAAAAAGCATTTTTTTAAAACACCTTTCGAGTCAGACTTCATCACACCGACCCTCAGAGTAACCGCGGCCGTGCTGCGAATGTTTTCCCACAGAGCACCCTGCTAATTGGTCACACCTCATTCAACAGGCCGTCTCAAGGTTACTTGGCTTATTAGTCTGAGGTGAATATGAATATGTGAGTAGTGGTTTCCTCCCCAAAGGTCATGACATGAGGCCCCGTCACAGCGGACCAAGTCCAAGGTGAGGGCCCCACCACGGCAACGTGCGCAGGCAGTGTGTAGCCCTGTATCTCTTCACGCAGATACAAAGGTCAATGTCGCTATTAGTGAGAAGGTTAATGGGAAATCACATGCAGCACCCGGATTTCCCGCTCGTCGAGTCCAGATTATCGTTGTTAGTCGTTAATATGGAGGGTGGATGCGATACATGTCGGGAAGTTACGCAAGGGTGCGATCAGAGTCACACAAGTTACGCAGTCGGTAAGGGTTTGGCTAATGACTGAGCATCAACGCGTAGAGCTTAAGGTCGAACACACCTGAAGATTAGAAGCTAAACCATTAGTGTAGTTTGAAGATATGCAGTTTTTTTTCTTTTTCATCTATTCCCTTATCGTTTCCAAAAAATGCCACCGCTAAACATACCTAAATCAATGCACGCAACACCTTGAAGGAACGTGAAGGCAACCAAAATGAAATCTTTGCCACATTGCAAGCGTTTTGGACAATGCACTGATAAAGGACGAAAGTCAAATGAGTCACACAGACTTCTGAAAGGCTGTTTAGAGTGTGTTTTACATTCTTTGTCAAGTTATCTTCTCTTAGCCGATGACACCACGGACTGCTGCTGAACACAAGCCCCTCCATGGCTGTATTATTTCAATAGTACATTTGTAACACTTTATAATACAATAAGGGTACATGAATTGTACATTAATTAGCATTTGTCAATTACTGGAACGTAAGTAAACTGTGAATAAACTGATAGTTAATTTTTATTACTACGTCAACTTATGTTAATAAATGATTGAATAATGTAAGCTTCATTTCTAAACTGTTGTTGTGAGGCGGAGGATGATAACAACAACCGGTATTTATTAATAAAACATTTATAATAAGAGAAATGGTAGTGCTGTACGCAGAAACTCTTTAGTGAAGAGTTTAGTAAGAATGCCCAACGTAAAGTATGATGTAATGCTGAATATCACAACATGTAGATAATTCAAATGTGAAAATGTAATTATGCAGTGTAGGTCCATGGCTTAAAAAGCTATTTGTACTGGTGTGAAGAATTTATAATGTTTATCCGATTTTTCCACTTTCAAAGAGTTAATGAATGCTTTGATTGGGTCAAGCCTGACTTGTCAGTCAAACTTCAAACTTACTAAATGACCGAATTGCAATGCAAGATAAACGTCCACGTTTACAGCTTTTGATACACCGAAGCTAAGTTCTCTAACGAAATAGGAAAGTTGCCGTCCGCTACTCACAACTCCCAGACTCCTGAGCGTAACCTTCTGCGTCCACCGTACCGAGTACCGAGTCCTTTTCTTTTCCCCTTTTTGCTGTCGATGAGGTTTGAGTCGATGTTCGTCGAGCGCTGCCGTGCTGGCACCGCCCTGACATGCAGACGCACGAAGAGCCGCTTCGCAGCCTGTTAATTAAAGACCAAATGAGGAGAGAACAGGACGAGTGAAAACAAAAGGCAAGTTTCAACCTTTATCGATTAGCGCTTCGTCAGGTGTAGCGGAAGCCCATACGTACCCATATGTGACACATGTGCACTAGCGAGCAAGCGCGCACACACGCACAGATATACATGCACACACGCACTCAGGCAAGGATGCGCACACACACACACACACACACTCATAGACACACACACACACACACACCAACATCATTCGTAGGTATACAAAGTGGTGTTTTTCATAATTTCATACTATTCATTAATAAGTATCTGAGCATTTTTCGATGGAGGTAAAATGCGTGTCGGGAGTTGGTCCGGTCTTTTTGTGGAGCTGCACTTGGCTTAGACTGGTCACCACAGTCCCAACCATGTCCTGCCATGTCCCCAGTATGTGGCTGTTTGACGGCCCAGTGTCCTCACCACGCACCCCGCAGGAAGCCTCAACTGTGTCTGTAACGCAGGGCTGTGGCTCCATTCAGGGCAGGTTCACACACACACCCGTTACATTGCCCCCCAGGGGCCCTAGATCGAGGGGGTGGGGGGGACGGTGTTGTCTGTGATGATCATTGAAAGTAGCCAGAAGAAAGGCCATTGTTGAGAGTCAACCCTGGGTCCCTGATGCTAGGAAGAGCCAACCGGATTACTTTCTGCCGGGGCACGGCCAACGGACACCATTCTTTACACACTGCTGCACCACCACACACACTATCTTCTTCTGTGCTCTGCCGCTCATAGTGCCGCTTCAAAATGGTCACGAGCATCCAAGGCAAACTGTCACTCTCTCCGGCCTTGTAGAAGGGTTCATTTTCTGAACGCCTTGCTATGAAAGCGAACCATGCTATCGAATTATTCCACATTGCGTTGAATTGAGTTATATCCATAGCAGCCAGATAAAAAGTGTATCTTGCGATTGATCTAACCAAATATTGCGGAATTGTTCAAAGATGAATTGTCTCCATAGAGCCTATATTTGCCTGATTCAGGAATAGGTCTTGTTTGCATAGGACTAACCAAATGCACAGGATAATGCTAAATATTTCTGCTGTCGAGTTTAAAAGGACCTATTTATATCCAGTGCTGTTTTTTTTTCGCTTCGCACCTCCGTTCAACCAAGTGTGAATCTCTTAACACCGTGTTTTTAATCAGTATGCCGCAGAAAAACGCCTATAGCAGGTGGGAAGAACCAATGTAGGCCTTCTTCCATGCCAGAGGAACACTTTCATGTTTGCTTGCACTGATATTTATAAAACAAGATTGTGTGATATGTACCATCAAATGCATATGTTTGTTAGTCTGTGTAACCAAGAATAAGGGAGATATTGTTTTGATAATTGTATAGATGTAGAATTTCTTGCATTGCTTGGATGTGGCATAGCAGCTCTGATTGCTTTTGGATCTTATTTTTCGCCCAATGTGAATACATTTTTGCCGGATCTTTATTATCTCCATGGCCTTTCTCCACTTGTTTCCATGGCAACTCGCCACGCACACACACAAAACGAAAGAACAGGCCATCGGCTTGGAAGTTTCTCGCGGCGTTAATGAAAAGGCTTTGGAGAGGGAGTAGTACACAGTC
>OOFH01005349.1:5010-16502 GCA_900323355.1 Merlangius merlangus
CATATATATAAGTATAAACTGCATATGCATTCATAAATAAGGTTGTGCATGTCATTTTGTTCACTCCTCATAAAGATCATCCTATTTAACCTAGACCAAAGCATTGCATTCATGAAGCAAACATCGAAACAATCACCTAATTCAATCGAGTATGTATACAAAGATGGGCAATAAAAGCTTTCATTCATTATGCACAACGTTCTTCAGCCGACATATCAGGAGTTCATCTTCCTTTCTTTGGAAACTGCAGACACAGCACAGGATACACCAACCAGAATTGAGTCTTGCATCACATTGAAACTAAATTCCTTGGTAGCCATAGCGTCCTCGACAAACTCATGGAGCAGATATAGTTCGATAGTGACTCAGACGACTGCACCTTCACTATTACTCACCAAAAAAGCAGACTTCTGGGAACCGGCGAGCGTCAAGAGGAACCTGATTCAATATGAAACCATTCATGATGTTTTTTATTCTAAAAAGTGTCTCACAGGAACAAAGTGGCCTCTAAATGTCGTCATTCAAACTGAAATATCGACATTGTGGTCTGATGGACCACTGTGTGTTCCCCAGATGTTCTTGTCAATCGAACCAAAAACACACAGATCAATTAATGAAAACCCAGAAACCGTATCACCCGCACGCACACATGCAGATACGCACGCACACATACGCACACACACACACTGACACACACCAATATTGAGATATCGATAAAGACAAACTATTGCAAGATAATCCTAATATTGGGCCATGTGTAGTACTAATAAGCATGACTATCAACAACTTAAAACTTTATCTCAGATGATTCTTTAAAAAAAGACAGATGGCTCCAGACGAAAGGTACTACTAATTGAACCCACAAACATGTTTCCTTTCTCAAGACAGGATGCATAGTGGTTACCTATTGAGAGTCTGTCTGTACAAGTCAGGCGTACCCTCTCTATGTTTCATATCAGCTTTTGTTCCTCATGTGCAGACAGCGTCTCACTTCTTCGCTTGTCTCACGCCAGACTTGGACCCAAACTGTCGTCCAAACAGAATCTCTACTCTACCGCTGATCAGCTACAGGACACATTAACCCCGTCTGATTTACACAGTAGGATGTGCTAACCTCCTGTCGGTTCTGAACCCAGGACGGCCCAGAGTTAACGATGGCTGAATCCAGCGCTCAGTGTGAAGCGGGGGCCAGAGAAGACAAAGGTTCTGAGGTGGAGGAGAAGTCCTTTGTGTCGAACCTGCACGGCTTCATGAAGGAGAGAGGAACGCCCATAGAGAGGATCCCCCACTTGGGCTTCAAGCAGAGTGAGTCTTACTGTTTTGCCCTGGCCCTTCTTTCAGCAGTTTCTTCCCTTGGAAATAAAGCGTATATGGTATGAAAGATGTTGGATGTGCTTAAGGAAATTAATAACAATGCATTTTTTTTTCTTCCTGTAGTCAACCTTTGGAGGATATATAAAGCCGTTGGGCATCTTGGAGGTTATGACTCAGTGAGTAGATATATGTTATATACATTTTATTTAGGCCTGGATAGGCCTAAATAATTTCACATTTTCTCTCACTTAGATCTTTGGTGGCAAGTTTCAAAGTTCAAATAACTGATTTTTGAACACATTTTAAACCAATATGCACCACTTTCCCTACCGTTCCATTAGCCGTAACCCTATCCGATGACTTTGAGGAAAAAAACTTTTTTGCAAATATGAATGTGTCTCACCATCACCTTCACCAACAGGTGACCGCGCGGCGTCTGTGGAAGAGCGTCTACGACGACCTGGGAGGGAGTCCCGGCAGTACCAGCGCAGCCACCTGTACCCGCAGGCACTATGAGAGGTGGGGTCTCTCTCTCATCTCTCTCTCTCTCTCTCTCTCTCTCTCTCTCTCTCTCTCTCTCTCTCTCTCTCCCCTCTGCCCAATCACACACACCACACCCAGCAGAAATGATCATTTACTTTAGTATGAGATGATGAATCGAGGTCCTGATTCCATGAGGTATCATGGAAGGGGTGCTAAACCCGGCATCCTTGGCAAATTGGGGTAGAACCATCATGACCGCCTCACAAGACATTCCGGGTCTATGATTGGATAGTTTAATTCCTCACACACACATCTTACACACTGGTTGTTGGATGAGATGAAATGCAATTACACTCACACGACACAAACAAACAAGCCGTGTGTGAAATGATTTGAGTGCCATGGAAAGTTATTTTTCTTCATTACATTATTCTTTGAATAATCATTAATGAAACCAATCTGATGTGCGTATGTTAGGCTGGTTCTGCCGTTCGACAGACACCTGAGAGGAGAGACGGACAAGCCTCTGCCGCAGGGTAAACCCCGTAAACAGTACCGGAGGAACATGGAGAAGGCCGGCAAAGAACGAGGGAAGAGGAAGACTGTCCGGATGGAGAAGGAACTCCGTGAGGTAAATGAGGGAATGATGGTGGAGCTCACTGTTGAACTGTTGCTATGATGTCTAAATAATAATATATTTTTTTTCTCACCATAGGCTCAGAGGATAACCAAAGCCACAGCGCAAGTTGAGACTGGAACTCAGGCATATGCAGCTCCATGGTCCATCTCCGGACCCCTGCTGAGCTGCCCGCAGACCAACCGAGAGCCTACTGTCGTTTGTACCGCGGTTTACGACGGCTCCAGATCACTCTGCGTCCCGCTTCCTTCGTTACAACCGTTGAGCGATCCCATGGTCCCTCCTGCTGGGATGGGCCTCTCCCCCCTGGAGAAGAAGAAAAGGATGGCCCAGGCCAGCCTCAGCCAGCCTTCACACCTCCAGGACGATGATAAAGACAGGCCCACCGTCATCCACCGCCCCCTGCCTCAGGCCACGCAGCTTCCCGCTCCCAAGTGCACCTCCTTCGAGGACTCTCCGAGGCCTGTGTCCACCTCTTCTTCCCGCAGCTGCTCCTCCCCTCACTCCTCCCTCTCCTCAGAGGACCTTCCAGCAGCCGCTGGAGGGAAGCCTGAACCAAACAGAGCAACGCCACCGCAATACGTGACGCTGGTCAGTGGCAGGAGTCGCTACGTTGCGGACAATAAGTTGTGTATCACCAAAGGGCAAGTCGTTCCTTTCCCTGGCACCCAATTACTGAAAGCGGACGCCATCGAAATCGAGAACAAAGACTCTGTATGGAGAACGGTCCAAAAGGTCAACGGGAGAGAGTCTGCTCGCACTTGCCCAAAGTCGACGTCCTCCTCCTTTTACGGCGTTAACACAAACTGGCCTCCGGCACCTACCTCGAGTTTCACCAAAGTCCTTCCAAAACCGGCACAACCTCTCAAACCAACTCCTCTCCCGCGTGGTTATAAAATCGACCAAGGTTGGCCGACACAGCCACACGATCAGTCGGTAAAGAAGCGACATCACCTCCCGCCTTGGATCTATCAGGCGTCGGAGAGGAGGGACAAATCTAAGCGGTTTCTTGCTAGCGAGCCTCGGCCCCTTTACGGTGGCAGCCAGCCCCCTCCGTCCTACCACTTCACAGACTATGGCAGGGCGGTCAGAGACACTGTGCCCCAACCACTCCCCCTCCAAGCGTTTCTGCCAGAGAGAATGAGGACGGCGCACTCCCATCCTCTGTACCACCAAGCCCCAATAGTGCTGAGTCACCCAGCCCACCTTGGGTCCGCTATCTACTCTTACCCTTCTTACTACCTCTCTGCATGGAGCGACCAGAGTGAATGCGCGCGAGCGGGGGGTTCTCCTCAGTCCATTTATCCTCGTAAACTTTGATACTGTGCAGAAGAAGAAAGAGAAGAGAAGTAGAAGAAGAAGAGGATTAAGTGGAAAGAGGGTTAACATAGTTCCCTATAGGTTGATTATGAATCTACCTCTTTGACTGAAAATGTGTTCTTTCTTGTGTGTTTGCTGCAGTCATTGTGTTGAGCACAATTAGTACAGTAATAATGCAGTAATACATGAGGTATATTGGCCGACTGAATATTAGGAATTGGTTAAATATCCCTATTTGAACTGTGAGTTGAATTGCATTTGAAATTATAATGTCAATGTCTGCTTTATGCCCACATTAAAATCCAATACTTACTTTGATGATGTCAGCATTCATGAATTGAAACTGGGGTTTGCAACTCGTCTTAAAATATAAATTTTTGGCAATATCATCTTCTGCTTTCTAGTTCCAAAAATCGCGTTCAGACACAATGATTTCCCTTCACCAGGGAAATGTTTAAATTGTTCAGATAACATACCACCAGTAAAAAAAAAAAGGCAAAATCCACTATGAGTCAATCGATGTTCTATAGTATGAGAGCCTAGACTAGACTTCATGTTATCTTTGAACTATTAGATCAGATTGGTGACAGTAACCACACAAATTAATTGGTTGATGAGTTGATTGTGAATGATCCAATGTGTAGGCATATAGAGTAGCCTGCCTATACCTTTATTTAATATAAGCACACATTTAATTTTAAATATTGCTGCTGACCACTTAAATTAAAAATGTTTAAAGGTATGAAAATAAATGACAAGTTAAGGAATGTATGGATATATTCTCAATATATATGGATAGAAATCATGTACGTTTGCGGCCTTTATTGTTGTTGCGAGAATTACTTTTCAACTTTTGGGTTCCCGTAGTTTCATGATGGGTCGCCATGGAGATCAGAATGATATGGTTGCTAATACGCTGGCTGACAAACCCCCGATCTCTGCTCAGATCATACCTAAACGCAACACCTTTCCGAAGCCAAACCATGTCTAACCTTATTTAATAACCATATTCATGTTCATCTGAACATTGGCTCAGTCATTATCACGCTTGACATGACTAAGCGTTCACCGTTTCTACTTCCTGAGAAATAAGCGCCAGAAAGCACCAGCATTCGTCGCGTCCTAATGACGAAGACAACAACAACAGTCGATAATCAGAGCGAACAAACTTTTTAATTCGACATTTCCAGGATGACAACCAACACAAGTGTCAGTTTGATGGTCATGTATCAAGACGAGTCGGTGTATGTCAGATATCATGACGGATCGACGCTGAACGTGTCCTCCTGCGGCTCTGAGTTCATGATGGTGAAAGCCCCCAACCCCTCCGTGCATCCTCTGCAGGCGACCGAACAAGTTCGCCAGAGGACACGATTCGCCATCAGCGTCTACAAAGTACTGATTATCTATCACAATTTATTTTATATACCCGTCGGTCTTGGTCATATCGTCAGTATGCTACAGATGCATCTAAAATACAGTACTTGCTCAATACAGTACTTGCCTTGATTTTGTAGGAACTAATACAAGGTGCATTGGTGTTCAGGAATAAATACGCTTCACGGCCATATCTTCCAAATGAACTCATTCCAGCTGTTGATAGAAAGGTGAGTCATTCTGGTTATCCCCCACCATGCAAATCATTAGGCTTAAACTGGTTATTCGGAAATGTACACTTAGTTCCTATTTTCTGCAGCCTTTCTTTAGTGTCAACTCGGAGGCGGATTGGCCGCTAATCTCCTGTGACGCGGAGCATGGCCCTGGCGGGGACACCAAGGTCAGGTCCCTGGAGGGGAGGGCCACCCTCACCTTGTCCGCTTCAGGAGAGGACTTCTCGGTTGAGTTTCTATGCAGCATCAGTCAGCCCGAGGCGGGGAGCAACGCACACAGCACGGACCCCGCCACCGGTCCGACGTTTCAACAACGGGGGCCGACGCCGAAGAGCGAACCGTCACTTCACACAGACCAGAGGGTTGGTCTCCAAAACATCAGCGGTCACGTCGACAAACCAAAGGATACGACGAGAATGAAGTTGAGCCGACCGAGGTCGTGTTCTCCTCAGGGTAACAACAGCAGCCCTTCTCTGCCCAAGGTAAAGCATGCACTAACAGTAACCCCGTTCATCATGGTGGTGTCCTCACCATGACTTCTTACCAACCTCTCGTCCCAATCTATCGCCCTGTTCCCGTCCAAGTCAGAGGACATGTACCAGTGTACCACGCTGGTGGTCCAGCATCACTCCTGCTCCCGCGTGGCCCCCATGTGGCGGTACCCTCTCTCTGTCGCTCGCCACCACTGGGCCGCACACCGCGGGGCGACTCCCGGACATCACGGGGCAGGCGAGGAGAACGTCGTGACGGAAGCGTCTGACGAAGGGGACAGGCGGTGTCCCGTCCCCGAGGCGCTGCCCCTCCGATGTCCCTCGCCTCACCAGCACAGGTGTGACACACGGACACTAAGTCACTGGAGGTGACTCACTCGCTCTACAAAGTCCCTCCGTTTGCGTCCGTCTCCGGTCGTCTTCTCCACAGTTCACCAGCTCTGTCTGAGTTGTTTTAGCTTCCTCACAATGGTCTGTCGCCATGTTGTTTCGAGCCTCCCTCTCCTTGCCTTCTTCTTAAATTAGGATAAGATAGCACTTGCACAAGTTCCAGTAGCAAATTATAGTAGGGCATATCATATCAATTAGTAAACATCACGGCACAAAATAACACAATGACACAATAATACCCAAGATGTACACACATTTAACAAGCTGGCTGTAGGTCAACAAATCTCTTTGAAGGAGCTGTCCTCTGGTTGCATTGATGGAATGCAATAAAATAAGTTTACATTAACATAATTCATATAATATCAACATGTCCCCATGAACAGGGGCAAAAGTGTTGCATAGTAAGGCCGTTCAGTATTAAGTAACTTCACCATGAAACGTTGATTAGTAATAGCAGTAACTCTATTCACCTGCCATTATATGTGTAGTTTCAGTTATTTCGAAAATACTCTTCATGGGTGTCAGGTGGAAGGTGAAATTCCCCCTGGCCCAGGGTGAAGAATATCCGGACCAAGACTTCCCTGGGGAGCTGACCAAGGTCATGTGGTGTCAAGGAGTGATCTACAGGTTTGCATGTGGGCTGTGTTTGGTGTATCTTATATTTCGTCATTTATTCACTGATAACACAGTAGCTGCAGAAAGTACAACTATTATGCGTCAGTGTATATTATTGTGTTTCCTTGGATCATGATTCGGTTCTATATGTCTGATTATCTGCTCATCATGTTATTGTCTTCTGTAAAAGTATTGCATTGTTACATTTGTTTGCATCAATATTTGAAGTGAGAATATTTAAGCTAGTAAAGACAGTCCAATCTGCTATACAACATTGTGTATTTTTAAACAATGTGTAAGTGTGAAACACGGCAAAATTAAGAGAGCGAATATGCCGTTGCTTCCCCTCCGTGTCACACCTTTCAGATTACTTAGCGGTTCTATATCAGTCATCGAGGTTTCCCCCGGAGATGGATCAGTCATCCGATCTAACAACGTCCTCAGCAACTATTTCACTCACTATAAGGACGACTCTCAGTCAGGGCAGGCAAGTTTCACTTTATCATGCTGGCATCCTGCCACACTGCATGTTATTTAGGAGTGCACTGTAATTACACAGAGTATTATGTTTCCCTCATTACTAATCGTAGATGACTGACAAAAATGTACATCATTAATTTGACGATTGTATTGCAGGTCAAAGAGATCTTCTACCTCGTCAACAGTCTACCCCCTGATGTACCTGGGCAGGTGTACTCCATAAGGTCCATTGTGAGTCGTGCAAGCAGGTGAGACACCGCCTTCTTATATATAATCGGGCAATTTTGGTTCGATTCGGCAAAATATCAGGCGAGTTTGGTCGAGCCGTGGTACGTATTTTGGCGAGACGCCTCGTCGAGCCAAAATACCCATGGCGAGACCAAACGAGCCTGATATTTTGCCGAATCGATCCAAAAAATGGCCCGATTATCTTTTTATCATCCCATCCCACTTTAAATTTCAAAAACGTACGAACACTCCGTTCAAAAAAGTCAGGCGTTGCTGGAAAACGTCTTGCATGCGTGCGTAGACAAGCTCTTCGTTCGATAGCCGCTTTACTTTTTTTGTTAAAGGCTCAATGTTTTCGTTACTTTCTTGTGCAGAACTTGGGCTAATAGTCGGAACTTCTGCCATTTTCAAACCCTTTTGCAGTTTGTCGGCGCGCGCTTTAATCATTTTTTGACTAACTGACCCGATACCGTAGAATATCAGGGCAGTGAGTGACCCGATACCGTAGAATATCAGGGCAGTAGCTCTCGCTTCTGATTGGCTGAGAAGCACAAGTGGGATGATAAAATGGGATATGATGACCCGACGATTTATGGACTTCACATGATTCCATTTTGTTTCTTAATCTAATTTTCTGTCCTCCAGAATCCTCACTTGTTACAACCAGGCCAGAGTTTCCTTGTCGCTGCCTGTCATACCGAGCTGTTTGGAACCGGTTAGAGACATTGACCCATCTCCGTTCAAGTCAATACACGCTGTGCTTATATTTGTTTGTTTAGAATTTAATCTATATTGTTTTTTCTGTACAGGAGAGAAATCATTTTGAGCGGGAGACGTTTGAGGATTACCTGCCAAGTTCAGTGTCACTCGACCCTCAATTTGATCTCACGCAACTGGAGCATAACAGGTAGACAGTGTTTTATCGACCTACCCGCTTTATTGTGTTTCAAACTTTATATATATTTATAGATAAATACACTATATATCTTTTTGTTTTATAAATTACTTGTGAGAGATTGTGAACTTTTGACACGTTGATATCAAAAATCAGTTTGCCGGTATCCTTTGACTGCCTAAAGTTTAAAAGTTGATTGAAAGCTTATGGAGAATGTCCATGTAATATCCATAAGAAATATGTACTGAAGTTCCCTTCTGCTCTAAGGTCCGACATCGTGTCCGCTGAACTGGAGAAGATCAAACGCTTCAACTGTATCCTTGAGTCTTCGACCATTGCATGATAATAAAAACCACAGTCTGTCTCGTCTGCCACTCCCACGTAGCTTACCAGACACCTCTTCTGTCGCATGCTTTGAGTTTGAAGGCTTGTCTGCTACAATGTCTTGCTTCAGTATGTCCGTCGTGATGTACGAGCAGACTGGAGACTGCGTAGCCAAAAGGTTTCTCCTTCATGTCACGCGTTCAGTTCTGTTGGAGAACAGCAAGGTGCCGCGGGTTCGGGGGGAAGGCACTGCAGACCCGCGTTGTGGATCTGGAACCACCCAGACAGCCAGTGAACCCGTGGATGAGACCTACATCGCAGAGGCCCTCCAGAGAACATCTAAAGCCATACAGGACATTGATGCCATTATATCAGCTGCAACACTGAATTAAAACCCAATGCCTTCTGAGAATGGGGAGTAAATGTTCCTAGTTTTGTATCCGACAGGAGAATTAAAAAATTAGGTGATGAACTTGTGTTACGTAATTATGCATTCATGAATAAAACATTTTTCTAATTCAGTGTACACATTTTTCTATTTTCTGTTATCTGTGTTTTTGGAATTAAGTTTTTTTTTCTTGGTTTGCTCATTCTTCCACTGTGAAAACAGGTCCTGTGCAGTTGCTTAGATTGTAGAGGGTGGTTTCATAATGTGGTGTCCCTGTACTGTAAAAAGTTAATGCTATTGAATTATACAGAATACAGTATGCACTTTGTTCACGTGCATGATGTTTTCCACACCAAACTGCAGTGTGCACCCTTTCAAGATACTTCAATGTTCTCTGGTGCTCTCTAGTGTAAACACAGAACAAAAAAATACAGTATTTTTTCAATTTAACTACACGGTATTATCAAAACAGTTGATCAGGAAAAGAGCATTGTTGGGTTCATATGGGATAATTATTTGTATGGTTCAAGTTATATACTATATATTCATTAATAAAAACCAAAAATATCCATAATACCTGAACTAAAAGACAAGAACAATTACTGAATTATTTGTATCATACATTTATATTTATTAGCGAGAGAGAGAGCGTTAGACACCGTTTTAGGATTATTAGTAGTCTAATGTTTCTCTATTGGAAAAAGGCATTAATGTGCAACGGGATCAAGGCTGGATCCTAGACGACAGAACTGATCCGAGATCTGCCATATGGGAGGTCCTCGACCAGCAGTGGCGGACTGCAGGGCCCCGCATTTGTCGCGAGAAGTCACGAAGTTTCCGGTGTTGTGTGTGTGTACCTGGAAACATGGCGGCCAGCTTCCGCGGCCGTCCTATCCGAAGTCTTCGGCTACGAGGTAAGCGTGTACAACTCGTACTGCCATTTTTACCATGCTCACTATAAAATAGAGGTTCTTAAGTACGCGATGACCCCTGCGTCTCTGCTCACAGTGTCGGTTACGTGTGCTTTTGACAGGTCGGAATGACAGCGGGGAGGAGAACGTACCGCTGGATCTGACCAGAGGTGAGTAGGGGCTTCATCACAGCCGATTACTGCTCAAAATGGATGAGCACCGTCTGTTAAACGAACCCCTACTGAAGTGAAGCACCATGCTGCCCTACCATGTCCTGTCATTTGCCATCCCGTCAGACTCGCCCCACTGTAGTAGCAGTGCCATAGCAGGCTAAGACCATATACACGGCATTAGCCCAGCTAACCTAACAAGCTAAGTTAGCTTCAGCTAGCTGCAAATGCTACCGAGCTATGTCGACGATCTGTTGTTTTGATTTGCGACACGGCGAGGTCGTCTATTGTTGAGCGATCCTGGGATGAGTTGAAGGTTGGAAAGCGGTGTATTAGCCGGTTGTATGGGTCTTTTGGTGTAGCGACCGCTAGCCAATAGTAGTGGGAAGGATGGGACACATCCCTGGGTCTTAATGAGACTGTTGACACACAGTCTGTCAAGATGAACCACAATAGCATCACTGGCTGCACAGCCCAGAGTACTGTCATCTCAGACCTGGATTGTCTTTAACAGTGGGGGGTTAATGGAGCTGTCAGATGTCATTAATGTGACCAACTGAATGATTTATTCCTAGGAACATATAATGTTATTGATTTAGTCGAAAAATGCATGTAGCCTAATCGCATCTAGCGTGTAACGCTACGCCTACTCGATCCATCCTCCGGGACATACAAGTCACAAAATTGAATGACATTTCCAGAGATGTAGATGTATGGACGTGTACATACTGTATATATAACATTGGAATGCATAGTTACAATATTTGTTTTTGGTAAAACGAAGCGTTCTCGGATGCACATTGGATGCATGCTATGACCTCAGGCTCAATCCTTCCTAGTCTCGTGTCTAGCCTCTGGAAAACGAATTACCAGCATATAGACACTGTTTAGGGAGGTTTACATAACCAGTCATTCATTCACCAAAAATATATGCTATTCCGACATAAACCCTTTGTTTGTCCAACTGTCTGGGTATGAATCCCAACAAAGAAGAAGATGAAATCGCCTCTAAACACATGATTGATTTTTCTAGAATTTTTGTTGTACTTCTAGATATCATTATTGAATATTTTGATCTAAAACATCTGATGCATCTATAATTAGCCTAAAAATGTTTGAAAGGAATGAAAACCAAAGCCACACCGGGTGTAGCTCGGTGGCCTCAGCCCCTCTTCCCTGGTTCTGCACAACAATATCTGTAAATTGTGATTTAATCACTAGTCACATACAGATGTA
>OOFH01005574.1:2152-22212 GCA_900323355.1 Merlangius merlangus
CCCCCCTCAGGTTCTCACAAAAACCCTTGCACACGTCTAAACTGAGCACCAAGTGGGATTAACCACAAAGACGTACACGGTTCAACGCATGTGACAAGCTGTTAACGACTTCACAAAACAAGGATGGAGGTTGCCCAGAGACCATTGACCCTGGGCAACTAGACATCTAGGTCATTGGGATAAGCACCTGCTCCCATGCACACCACAATCTAAAACCCAATCAGAAATTGTATTGAAGAGTGTTTTCTAAGGACATGAGCCTTTTATACAACTCCGATAAACAAACCCTGAACTCAAGCACAGAGGTGTTTTTTTTTTAGAGTCGCTCTTTTCCAACGAGAGAGACCTCTAAAAAGGGAGGAATTTTCGAAAAGAGAAATGGCCTTGCTCGCTCCCCTGCGGCCGTCATCAACATGTTTTATAAATTATGGGTTGGAAAGGGCTCAGCACAGGCTCGTCTGTTTAGTCATTGACATCACCTGGGCTCGGCGGCAGAGCACCTAGAAGACTTTCATTTGGTCACACGAGGTACGCCTCACAAGACAGTAAATGGTTGGGCATGACACAGTATTTCCTGCATGAGGCTTGCCCTTTACAACCTGCAAATCACCCCAACAAGACTGTTGGGGTGAAGACACTCGACAGGCAGCGTGTACTCACGCTACTCTACCACTGGCAATGGCCGTGAATATCAAAAGAAATGAAAGGGTCCAACTTTTCGGCTGATTAGGGGCATCTACTGAATGCCAAATGGTATTTTTAAAATGAAAGCAATGGCATAGCCTCTTTCTCAAAATAGGGGGGAAAAGGTTGGAATAACAGTGGAGGAACATACACTCCTGGGTGCCCTGTTTGAAGCTGTCGTTGATCTGTTGGAACATTGTCTGACAGCCCCTGTCGAACACAGGCAACACAACCGTCTGGAAGGCTTCTTTATAGGCCGTCTGGATGGTGCCCTGCAGTGCTTCAGTCGCCGCCCGTCCAATTGCGTCTGTTGTGTTCTGGAAACCAGGAGGAATTCCTGTGAGTTTGCATTGTCTTGCAAGGACCAGGTCTCGCAAGTCATGAAGCATGAAAGTGTTTTGACAGTTCTCAAACACACACACACACCTTTGACTTGACCACTTTGGTGAGGTTCTCTTTCAAGGTGGCCTCCACGGCACTCAGCTTGGCAGCCACAGTGCTGCTCAGCTGGCTTGTCACGGGCTCCAGACTCTTGGAGATCGCTGGAGAGAAAGGAGCACGACCAGAACAACTAACACAACTATTCATAGAAAAACAACAAAAACAAGGAATGAATGTTGTGCCAATCTCCCCGATGTAACGACGCATGCTAAATTCAAATATCTGTTTAACAGACGGCGGACGGCTTCAAAATAACAAGATGCTGGACATGCCAAATTGCATAAGTGGATGTTTATTTTGCATGCATCCCCATGGAAAAATACAAAAGCGAAAAGCTGATTTAATGATTAGGACACAATAAATAAAACAATACATGTGAATAATTAAGCACTCTGAAATGATTGAAATAAAAGGACGTTGATGCTATGGTGTGATCTCTTACTTGGCGGGACGGTCTTCTTCATCTCCTCCCTCAGCACCCGGTCCATCCTATTGGTCAGGGAGGAGCTGAGGGCGTGGCTGAGCTGCTGGTTGAGCTGCTCCTGGCGGCCCTGGCTCTCTGCCAGCATGCGATCCAGCCTGCGTTCTGCGGCCACACAGTCAAGGATCATCACCGCCCACTGGACAGCTTGTGTTGGCACGGCAACACGGCCTTTAGCATATGCAGTGCTGCATAATACACAATGGGACTAGTGCCCCGGCAATATACATACATTAGGAGAACTTGGAGAAAACAATATTAAACTTTTGGCTCTTGGAGAGCAAGGATATTTTGCATTTGATGAGGAAAATATAGCAAAGTGTCCCGACAAAGAGATGGATCACTGAAAATCATACATGAAAGATTTGCTCGTGGGATTGACGCTCCAAGGACATATTTGATCCAGTGCCATTGACGCATGAAGGTCTCCTCCACCTTAACGTTTATTTATATATTTTGGTAATAGTATGAAAGATACGCTCTTGTTCTTGATGAACGGCCATGACGTGCTCCACGTGGGCAGTGACGGAGCTCTGCATGTTGTCCATGTGTCCACGCAGGTCCGCTATCTCCCTCTGTTGGCTGCGCAGCAGCAGCAGCAGCTCCTCCTGCAGCTCGGCATTCACCTGCAGGCACAGAGACATGAGGGACGCCTTGAAATGGAAATCCCGCTTCTACCTTGATGGCGCTCGTCCTCTGAAATAGTCAGCAGTTTAGAAAGTTTGAGTGATCCTCATGACACACAAATGAATGAGTGGATGTGTGTGGCATTCTAATATTGAATCATTCTATACTTTGCAACCCTGAAGAATTGATTACTTTCGTAGAGAAAACAAAAGAAGTGTCACTATTGTAAGTCTAAGCTTGAATGATCAATAGATTTATCTCCTGGTCCAATATTTATTCATGGTATGTCGTCTCATATCTGCACAGTAAAGATGTGACTTCAAGTCGTCAAGTTTCAAACATGTGGTGGATATCGAGTTGTGTAGAGATACAATCGATGTAGAGATACAATACTTAGTTTGGGCGAAGAAAATCGGGAGAGAATCATTTATATCTTTCTGTATTGGAAATAACATTTGACAGAATGCGCGTGAGGCTATTGAACTATCCCACACATGCCAAGCAAAAGATCAGATGGAAGCACATACCTGGCCAGGGTCCATCTGGACCGGCCTGGACTGGCAAGACTCCCTGTAGGGCGACACACCAGAGAGCATTTCAATCAACAGTCAAGAACGTCATCATCGATGAGCAAACGATGCATCGTCCTGAGCTGCAGTACGGACCCTTCTTCCTTCTTGGTCTTCCTCTTGAGTTTGGGGGAGCCCCGCGGGGAGGTCTTCCACTCCTTCGCGGGGAGCCTGTGGGACGAGCGAGCGCCGCCGCAGTTCCCAGAGGAGGAGGCCAGGCTGGCCACCTCGTCGTCATGGTCACTGGCAGGGAACAAGAGATGCAAACCGTGAAGCCAGGTGGAACACTGTGGGGCTAGTTAGTCCCTGCACGGACGGCGTGGGACGGACCGAGCCCAGGGCCCCGGGGAGACGAGCCGAGTCGTTAGAATCACCTGGTCCAGGTAGTGCTCATGTCCAATATCGGTGCAAAATAAGCCGCCAACCACGTGGATACAGCAAATACTGTAGTTTTAGAGGAACTACAGAGGGAAACATTGTATGCATTGCATGCAGAAGGAGCACGTTACATGCTTTGCATGTTGCACCACCATAGCCACGATTCATTGGGCTTGTTTCTTCCTGCACTGCAAACTTCCCTATTGCAGAGACTTGAAGATTTTTCCCCATCGACCAAGAGTTGGTCAACAAGATTCTCTATGGGTGATTCAGCCCTAGTAATGACCATTCACTTTTGGACATGGACCCTCAGCAAAATCCTATAATTGGATACAATGCATCTCTGCCCATTAGGGCTTATGCTTTTTGTACATGTACAAATTAACTTAACTAAAGTAAAATAAACCTGAACAAATGAAAGCAATTGCATCCAGGCAGAACTAGTAACAACAGCTTCCCATGTGGGTAGTGTGGGTGATAATAACACCACACTACATGTCCTCCTACCATGGACTGTCTGTGATGCTCTAACGAACATGCTACGACCAGACCAGACTGAGGGAAGGGGATGTACCTCTGCTCAGCACTGGCGTCCTGGCTGTCATTCTGTGCCAGCTGATAGGGGCGTCTATGGTAGGGGGAGTTCATGTGCCGGTCCTTCAGCTCTTCTCTGGAACTAGGTGAGCAGAGACGTAGAGCACTGAGCCAGAGCATTGCCACGTGTCTGAACACACGTTGACCATTCGTGTTCCTCCGATGACCCCTTGAGCGTGTGTGTGCGCCTATACACACTCACCAGTCGCCCAGTCCGTTGTCCCGCAGGTTGTTCCTGGTTTCCCGGGTGATGTCGGGGGCCGCGGGCCAGGGGGTGTGACTCACGCTGCCGTCCGACGAGCCGCCGCCCGCCCCCGCGTTCTCTTGGGACAAGGCGTTCTCCAGCAGAGAAGGGGTGATGCTGAGCAGGGTTTCCCCCTCTGCGGCCCCGCCCACAGAGGCTGCTCCGCCGCTGCGCTCCAGAGGCAACAGGCTGTGTGTTGAGGTCCAAACTTATTAGTCACGTCCTGCAGGACCCCCCGAGCCGAGGCGACGCATCAGCAGTGACTCCTCACCTGTTGATGTTGGGTCCGCGGGGCGAGGTCAGGAGGTGCAGTGCGTTGGCGGCCGAGGCCATGCTGTCGGCCTGCAGGCCGGGCATGGCCAGGGGCTCTGGGAGGGAGACCAGGCCGCGCTGAAGGGGCAGGGTCTGGGAGGCGATCTCGGGCATGTCCTGGGACATGGCGGTGGAGGCCGAGGAGATGACGTCGGGCGAACGGGCTCTGGTCGGAGAGGCCTGGTGGGGCAGGAGGTGGGCGTCGTGGACCTGGGCCCCGTCCAGAGAGAGGGGCCCGCTGACGCCCGCCAGGATCTGAGGGGAGACGGGAGGGGGGGCTTATTCAGGGAATGGATCCACTCATGGGACTAGTTTTCTTGTTAGTAACGGAGGCTATGCATCTCATGGTTTTAATTAACCCAAGAACGTTGTCCCATTAGGGCGCGATGAACCACAAATGTGTGAGTAGGGAGCCGTCCTACCGGCAGGCTCTCCAGTCCAGGGAGCAGGATGGAGGAAGCCCGCGGGCTTCCGGTGGAGGTGGAAAGGGCCAGACTGCTGCCGCCGTTGTTGTTGTTGTTGTTCTCCGTTCTAATGGGGCTCTGACCCACATCGTCTAGAGCTCTGCAGAACCAAGAAAAACCTCAAGCTCTTAATGGATGACCCACCGTTATAGCAGAAACACCCGAGTGGTGGGCATGAGTGGGCAGGAATACTTTCTTCTATCAAGCCGCCACAGCTAAAGGTTGGCCTAAAATTGGCACTTGATGCCCTCCCAGCCTTTAGGGTCATCTTGATTTTCTTATGTCAAAAGACAACACGTATGATAAGCATCCTTCAAGTGATTCCAATTTGATTTCGTCGTCTTTCCAGATTTGGGGGTCACCATTTTTGCTTATCAACACTAATGACGAAGGACTTGCCTGCTTGTGGAGTCCGAGTTGCTGCTGATGGCGGTCACAATAGTCAGGCTGCTAGCACTGCTCCCAGGCGAGGCCGGGACCTGGTGGAGACAACAGTCAGTTACGCTGCCTTGAGATGGACACCGGCAGAGTCAGAGGGTTGTGGGAGCAATGCAATGAAAATAATTGCAATTTAGTGTCAATACACCCCGTTTTCCCGGGATTCAAAAAATAAATAAAGCAGAGGAACTGGGATTAATAGAGGAAATGGCATCCTCCTTCTTTAGGTTACTGCAGGTTGTTCCTACCGAGGTGCTGGGGGTCATGAAGGCATCGGGGGTCATTAACTTGGGCATGGCCACGCTAGCTGCATCTGACATGGACAGGAAGTCGGTGGGAGCCGGGAGCGATTGAATCTTCCTCAGGTCACTTTCTGAGCCACTGCTTGAGTCCTTGTCTGAGCTCTGGTCAGTCAAGTGGTCTGAGGACCCTGCAGGGGGCAGAGTGGTAGAAGCTGGGATTAGACTTGTACCGAGAGTGCAGTACGACTCTTACCGAGTCGTACTGCACTCTCCATCTACGAGCCGGTGAGAGCCGTAAATAGGGCTCTGATTTATAACTCTTCCTCCGAAGTCCAAAATCGCCTGCAATGTTCCCATTGATAGATTTCAACGCATTAATGCGGAATAGACAGTCTAATATCACCTCATGAACATTATTGTAAAAGTGTCTCAAACACAACTTACCAAAACCATCGTTGGAGTCAGAATGGGGCAGGAAGAGGGCTGGGTTAGAACCCATCCTTGGTTGGAACCAGATCTGGACGTCCTGTAAAGACCTGTACAAATTCGGAAAACATTAGAAAGTTGAATGCTAGGACGGATTCTTTGTATTAAATTATTTTTTGCACAAGGTTTGACCTTCACATTTGGTTAACTCATTAGAAATGACTCACTTGGTGTGAACACAAAAGAGCTTTATCTGAATCCCAGACTTGGATTCTGTGGTTCCCTGGTTACCCTCTAGGAAACAAAAAAAATACAAATGAACATAAAGCTGCCGATTTAGTCACACGTTGAACATGGATTCTGGTTAAGGAATTGAGTACAGCTAAACGGCAGGACAACGCGTGAACATTGATCCCTGTTCACTTCAAGGTATTGACTGAGCGTGTTAAGAGCGCGTGTGTACCAGTGGTCATGCTCTCGCTCTCCTCCTCTGCCGGCAGGACCTCGGTGTGTCTCTGCCGGCTCGGTGTGACGTCATGCACGCCGAAGCTCAGCACGGGGTGAGTGAGCAGGAACTCTGACACGGCCGTGAAGCTGGCCCGGCCCTTCTCCTGGTCCTGGTGGAGCTCCATCACGTACAGCACCTGGCGGTGGGGAGGCATGCACGCGGCGGCTTGGTGAAAACACCCCCGCTAGGACGAGCGAGGGAGGACACTCGCCAAGATTCACATCAGTGCCCAATATGAATTTGGGTGTGGGTTTCTCTGCTTGTATCTAAATGTTTTGCCTACAAGAACAGGGTGAATGCATGCAGCTATATTCTGATAGCTTGCTATTCCAGTGTTCCCCCTATAATTGTGGCGGACCGGCCATGCCAATCAGGACCGCTGCCAGGAAAAAAGGGAAATGCAGTAAATAATAAGTCTTAAAAAAATATATATGCAATAACAATATTGCAGCGTTATCTTGACGTGATGCCAGTAACATTGCTTACAGAGTCCCTTAAATGACTGCGGAGTGAGAGCACGACTCAACCTTTATAGCCCAGTTGATCAGAGCTTCTGTGCTGTCCCTTCATCAACATATCTTATCTTAGAGCCATTAAAGTGGAGTTTTACTTTTTAATCCAATAGTTAGCTGCTCGCGGATGAAAGGGATCATGATAAGTGGGTGTGTTTTGGAAACATTGGTCTTCCTGTTCAATAACTAAACTAGACTATGACCATTTTCATAGAAGGCTCGTATCCAAAACAAATCTGTTGCGATACAACTGCATACCTTCATGTTACCAGAAACAACCTATCTTAACGCACCACACTGCAAGTAAACATTGATTTATAGCGCCGACTGCCAATGAGATGAAGGATCAATACATTTAACAGATTCCGATAATTACAAGACCATGAATGTAATTATTGTGCAATCACAACCAACAATCACGTTCAATGTAGAAGGACCTTTCACCGCGGGTCGTGAGTCAGGGTTCTCCATAACCACACACAACGCGGCTCATTATATTAAAGTAATCGAGAATTGGCGTTAATATAATATCCTTGTGTGCCTAATATTTACTTTGCAAGTAAGAAATGCTTATTGGTAGTACGCCCTCTAGTGGGCAGAAGGTTTAATAGTTTATTGGCAATGCGTAAGCGGTTGTGTACAGTATAAAAGTACAAATTAAGTCTTAATTATAGGCACATTTTGAGCATTAACCATCCAAATATAATTAAAATATAAAAAATAATAAGGAATCAAATTAGAATGGGATTATAGAAGAAGCTTGACAGCGCTATTATGTTGATGCGCTTTGTTTTGCAAAGTTCATATTTACTTCTTGTTATACCAATTGAACAAACATTCAAACGCCAATATAAATTGCAGACCGCCTGCTGCCGTATTGTGACCGAAGGAGATCACTCAATGTGTCGTCCCGTGTGCCCCCTCCATTGAGGTTATTTTCGGTATGACAAAAAGGGAAACACTTTATACGGTTTCCTTACGATCACTTTGAGGCAAGGGGCATTCTCCTTTAATACTAGTTTTGATAGAGGAGAGGGCACACAAAGAGGTGTACAAATTAAGTGTTTATAGGGGCACAATCAACGGCGTCTGACTGACCTTCCTCTGAACGTCTGTGAGAATGAGAAAACTGGCCGACAGGTCCAGACTGGCTTTCAGGCTTGGCATAACCGTGGAGTTAAACGGGTCAGGGGAAAACCTGCAAAACAGTCACAAAGGAAGTGTGGCATAAATAACCAATATATCAGTGTTAATAGAACCAGGTTCATGTCAAATACTTTCAGTAATATAAAACTATCAAAAGGTTCCCCAGGAAACCTTTATAGTAATGGGTGAGCGCAGACAAAAGGCCAGGGGGAAGCATCTACCTAATGGTCTGTAAGCAGGTCCAAGACACCGTGCACCACATCTTCAGCTCCTGGTTCTGATCCGCGCCCGTTATCAGGAACCGCCAAAACGGTACACTGCAAAGAGAAGAGGGAGGGAAGACGTTTGAGAGAAGTTAGAGAGGCGCTGGAACAAGGACAAAGGATAGACAATCTCCACAGAGGCAGTGTCCTCACTCCGGGTCCTGTTTCTTGTGGTTGTCGCAGAAGAGCAGGCAGGAGACGGGCCGGCCGCTGTGAGGCAGCCACTCGTGGAGACACCTGTGGGACATGGAGTTCCAACAAACAGAGCATTAAACAGCTAACGGGGACAAGTGGTGGGTCAGTCACCCTCTGATCTTAATATTTGATGATAAATATTAAGTCAAACTGCAGGGTTTTGGGTTGTGTTCTCGCCTACCTGGGTTGGTTTTGCCCACCCTCTATGTAAATCTGCCAGAACTTGACGTAGCCATCGTGGCTGGCTGTGGCCAGCACAGTCCCGTCAGGGGACAGGGCACCTTCACTGACTCGCTGGAGGAACACAAACGAGAAAAGGAATGTACACAGCTGAGATTTGGTTTCAATTCCATGAACTACTCTAATTAAAAATCATGATTTTCTAAATAAAAGCGTTAGATGCATCACAGAAAGGTAATTATGTAATTATCATTAATTATAATAATTTTACGTACCACAAATGTTGGGTTAAACAGGAAAAATAAGCAATATCACAGGGAGGAGGCTCTAGGGAGGAGCGCAGCCTTTATTCTACCTGAGTGTGTCCCTTGACGACGATGAGGCCATCTTTTAGTTCCGAGTCGTCCACAGGCCAGCTGGCGTTGTTGGCACGCAACACATCGAGGTCCCACACCTCAGCCTGGAGGGACAGGACAGGATCCATTCATAACTTATTCTCAGAGGGGCAAAAGATGAGTAGGGTCTGTATTAACATGGAAAGGATTGTGAAAGACAGTGAACTCGGACCCTGTCTTCGTGTAGAAGGGCCAGTGTCTGGTTGGTGTCCTCCTGGTTTTCCTCGTTGTCCTCCAGGATGAAGGGGCACCAGATGAGGCGACGGTGGGAGTTAAGGGGGGTGTCGTCTGGCCTCCTAATGTGGACCACCACTTGGTCACTGCGGGTTGGGCGTGCGTTAAGGAAGCTTAGGGACAGGGGGAAGAGGCACCTAAAACAGCCAACTGTACGGTCAGTGGGATGTACAGACTACATAATAAAACCTTTGTAACAACCTCAGAATAAAATAAACCATGACCATGGAACAGGCAAAGAGTCTCTTTATAATCTCACATTAAATGGGTGCATCATTTACATAAACAGGCCATTAGCTAACCTCGGTCGGTTGGCTACAGTGCCATTTGACTCCATACATTTGTCTTCTATAGGAAGCTAAATAAAAGTAAATGTGTTACTCTACTGACCCCTATTGGTTCATGGATAAAAGGATTTGATAACTCTTATGTTAAGTTGTTTTACTTCAAGTAATATAACTTTTCACCATGAAAGGATACAGTATTTTGCCGCTGGTGCAGGTGAGCTGCCAGATCACGAGGTTGCCAGCCTCATCCACACAGCCTAGGAGAGGGGAGTCGAGGTGGGCAAACCCCAGGTCCGTCACAGCCCCGGTGAAGCCTTTAAGCAGGGAGCGATCGCTGGATCCCAGGCTCAGCACGCGGATCATTGCATGGTTGTTGGCTCCTGGAAAAGGACAAAAAAAACAGAACATTTTGAGGAAAGGTTGAAACTCAGGCAATTATGACAGAGATACCACTTGTTTCAAGTAACATTATATCCAAGATCTGAACACCGCAAAGTAATTACAATACATAAGAATACAGTTCTTATTTAACCTACATTTAATTTGCAACACAGCCAACTATCATCTGAGGATACATTCCAGATTGTAAATACATACATTATTGGATGGTCAACAAAATCTGTTCATGAACAACAAAACTAGAAACTAGATAAGGTGGTAGGCTAAAATATGTGACTTATCTAGCAAAATCAGTTCATCTACAAAACAAGTCTTCTAGCTGTGTGCAATACTAGGATAGCGATACAAGAGAAATTGACACAATACCATCTCTGTAGCTAGTAGCAATGTGGCATTGAAGTACTTTGCTAGCCATCTACCAAAACATGCAAACCAGGTTGAAAATGTTGAGCTGCGGCTTCAGACATAACTAGAATGTTGCTCTTGGGTAATCTCACCTCTGATGGCATACGCCAGAAAGGAGTTTGAGACAGCGATCAGGTTCCCATAAAAATACTTGTGCTCCCAATCGTATTTGGCAACTGGCTGGATCTTTACCTGCAGAAATCAGTAATAAACAATTCAAATCAAGACTCCAACAGCAAACTGTATTAATGAAATCCTGGCCAACGTTGACCTTTAAGGTTAATGCAATAAGTCCTTGTCATATAATAAAAGTGCTGTGGAATTGTTGAAGGAATTGAAGCAGGAATTGTGTGTGGACTCTGAGGAAACTGAGGTAAACAGACTTTGGTCTGTTTGAGGTGAGAATTTACTTGAATTTACTCAAGTCCCAAGTTTTATGTAAATGCAGGAGGGTGGAATATTCTTAGTAGGTTGGTTGATAAAGCATCTTTATCAAAACATTGATAAAATTGCATATGGATTCTTTCTTTCCATGTTGGTCCAGCTGAGGAGTAGCTCTTGTCTAGTCAGTCTCATTTGAAGATGTTTTGGGAACGTTTTATGCGGTACATACTAGGGATGCACCGAATTTTCGGCCACGGAAATTTTCGGCCGAAAATGGCCCAAAAGCGCATTTTCGGTTTTAGGCCGAAATACTTTTATCACCGAAACAACACGGCCGAAACAGAAATGCCTCAGTACCCCGGTACCAAATTAGTACCGGTATACCGTGCAACCCTAGTAGGAGCTATTGTGATGACGGATAAGATGTCCAAAGGGTAGCCTACAATGTATGTTTAACAAGGAACAACTCAAAAGATGGATCCTTGTTGTATTCCATAACCCCAGTTTACCAATCAGTTGGTTGCAATGTGTTACCTCAACAGAAGATGGCCCTAATTCACCTTTGAATGTACCTCCGTTTTTGACAAATATTATGGTTTGATTTAGCTCGTCTGTCACCTTAATTTGCTTCCTTAAGCGGTTGCCATAGAGCAAAATGGGCATAATGATGGATGAATAAATTATATATTTATTTATTTTTAACTAACATAATGGGGGTCATCTTATAAAAATCTAAGTCAGGTACAGTCCTAGTAATTGCAGTATCCGTCTTACCTTGTTGCTTCCCCGAGCCTTGCTGTCGATGCTAGAATCTCGACTAGCCACAATCTCCACATTGTTGGAGACAAATGAGATGCACGTGGAGCCATCATCACCAGACAGGCAGCTTAAGTAGAAACAAAGAAGTATTACAAATATATTCAAATTAAACAGATATACATGAGCCCCTTTAAAATGCCAATAGTCTTGTCTCAGTGCAGATTTCAGAATTGACTCTTGTGCAAATATCGTTTAATTTACAGATTACAGCTGTTTTAATTAATCATGGACATCTTAAATGATTACAAATTGCTATGTCTCTAACTTAATGTGTTTTAATGCTATTCAGGCTTATAAAGATCACCTTTGGGACATTTGTGCTCCTTGCTATGAGTGTTGTTGCAAAGCAACCACACTCCCTAGTCCTTCCAATTTTTGACCCTTTTAAAATGTTCATATTAACTTGAAATCACTCGCTACTGCTTTTTCCAACAAAAATAATTTAGTTTTTTAAATATCCAACTTTTAAAACAATGGGTCGATTGGAAGACGGTGAAGACATCCGCCCATTCTCTGACACTAAATACTTCAGACTTCGTGTTTTTGAGTCTATGGCTACGTTTACATGATGACGGTCCGAACAGAAGACACAAAAGTGGCGTTGCGTCTTTACTTTTTATTCCGTGTTTAGTCAAGCGTTTTCGGGGAGGAAATCTGCGGGCATACGGTGACGCAAAAGTATGTGGAATTCGATTGGGTATGCATGCCAGGCGGCTAGGTGGTGCTGTGATACACTATCACACAACACCGCCATGTCTGAGCGCATGCGTAGAATCTTCCTTCTCTTATCTGCACTGCGAAAACCAAAACATAATTACAGATCCTTCTCTGCTCAGGAATACTATCTGTACATATCCTGTACAATTCGTGGAAAGACTCCTGTGAGTTTATCAAGAGCTGCCAGAGCAGCTTGACGGTCTGACGCATGGAAATAATCCAACATGTTTGTTTATTTCCTTGTACTGGCGCATGTATGTGACGTAAATGCGTACGCGACGTGAGCAGAGTTTTGCGTCTTGGCAGTGTAGACGGAAACACTGCGGCGGAGGGAATTCAAGTTTTCTACTCTGGAGGGTGGTTTCAGATTTTTGCGTTTTAAGCCCCAAAAACACTGTCACCGTTTAAACGAAAGGCGCTTCCGATAAGATATTTTGTCATTTTTACCCGCAAGCGTCCTAGTGTAAACGGGGCCTATGTTACCTTTTATTTTTTCAAAGGATTATGCAAAGATAATGCAAATTGGTAGCTTGGGTGCACTTGCTGACCGAGCAAAAATAGCGTGCTGCGAATTACAATAAGCGCATAAAATATGATACAGAGGCTTAAGATAGAGGAATTCCATTCCATATTAATAATGATAGAGAAAAATATTTTTAAGAAGTCAATGAGTAAACATAGGTTTATTTGTCGCAACAGCAAAACAGGCTATCTGGATTTTTTTGATACCAATCTGGAGCAGCTGTTTGTCAATTTAAAAGTTTGTTTGTATGTATTGGTTGATGTGACTGTATGCAACACAAGGATTCAAATCAACACAGTCTAGACCTTGCCAGATCTAGATCTTAAAGAGCCAATATGAACCCACTGTTTCAGCTGGAATTTGAACAACAAAAAAAAGCTTGTGTTGAGTTTTAGGAACGAGAGGGGCGTGTAATCCCCATGGTTACCATCAACACCAACTTTGTGTTACTTCTTTAATACTGTCGTTGTTGATGAGCATCATGATTAGCGATGTTGTATATGAAATGTGCCACACATCGTAGCGATAAACTTAAGGTGTGACGATAAACCGAGAAACCTAACCCTCACTCGGGCGCAGAAGACATTAAATGAACCACTGCTCAGACGGAACTTCACCATCCACAAACACTATGGCATTAAACTATACGTTTCCGAAGAGCTCCGCATTCTCTCGAATGCTGAATTAAACCGCTGCCCAGACAGAGCTCAACATGTCTAGATTCACACCAGCGCTGGCGCCTCTTGGCTGTGATGTCTGAGTGCCTAGGCAGTCAGACGTCACGAAAAGAACGGCAAATCTTCCAGATATAATAGCATACAGCTCGTATATTTACTATAATAGTAAATTTAGAATAGTAAATAGCATTTACTTATTAAGCATGAGTTTTGGTTTTTAATTGAAGGCAATGCTAGTGGTACTAAGGTCTTCAAAACCCAAGTATGCGGAGATGTACTCCTCAACTTATCCTGTTGATGTGAACATCGCTTACTTCCCGTGTAGGATTTATCTGATTTAAGAAATTGGGCGTCAACATTAATAAAACTCCTTACATTATCTGAGTCTCTCGACCATTGTTTCCGTCAGCTGCACAGGGTCCAATATTGTCATCCATGGTTGACCGGTCTCCACTTCCTAGAAGACCTGCTGCTCCCAGCAGTCCATTCAGATCCCCATTGAAAGATGTCTTTCTTGGGCCGTCAACCGATGCAACATCTGAGAGGGAAAAATATACCCAAAGTGAAAGTCAGAATGGCATTTATATAAATGTGAGCGTCTGTTTATTAGGTTTCAGATCTGTTATGTCAAAAACGAATAGAACATTCTAACATTTTTGATGTCCACAGTCACACTCCCACTTCTTTACTAGTTTTTCTTTGCACAACCATTTACAATAGCTGTTAAATGGGACAGTTCAAAACATTCCTCCAACTCTTCCAAATAACGTCACAACATCCAAGAGCAAGGAGTAATGGACGACTATAACAACGCTGTGTTAAAGCCGTTTTTTTTCATGGAATGTAATCGTTTCATATTGACGTTGATACACAATTTAACAATTTGTGTCCAGTTGAAGATTCGTTAATCTGGAGAAAATTGCACAATTGGCGATACTAGAACGTTTTAAATGAACAATGAAATGCATCAATCAGACACACTCGGCGGCTTGAGTATGAGCCCTAATGCAACAAGCGTTAGATTGTAAAGAAAAAATACATAACTTAGCTAAAAATAGCATATTGCATTCATCCTACACAACTATTAAAAATGTATTTCACTAGCAAAGAAGTTCCTCAACGTCCGACGTAGTTTCGGTTTAACACGTACAACATTAAGTGCTACGGTTAATCAACTTCACCTGGCTGCCTGCATGGCAATTAATCTATGAAACCTTGTCAGCCGCTTACAAGCTACCTTGGGCCACTCCGTTATCAATCTCTGTATTCAACTACTTTGAAATAGTTTCTTTAGTGTCAAGGCAGCTTGTTCACATCACATGAGGAGGCGGCTAATGTTATCATGCTAGCGCTAACTGTTGTAGCGTTAGCTAGTCGTTGTTAAACCAATGCAGAACGCTAACCAAAGGCTAGCAATGTAGCCAGCTAGCTAGCATCTTATTAGCTTACGCGGCCTAGAACGCGTAGCGCTTTTCATTCTACTGCCACCTTACCGGCGCTGATCACTGGGCGGTCAAGTTTGAGGATGTCCCGAAGATGCTGGGTAGCACCCTCAATGTCTATGTTGGAATTAGAAGCCATGGGTCAGGGAAGGGGAAACTGGGTTAGTTTAGGGGAGAAAATAGTTTGGTGATTTGTGCGATGCTGTCAGTGCTCAATCCGTTCACCCCGAGCAACCGTCTAAACTTCCGCTGCACTGAACGCCTTCCGAAAACCCCATGCATCAATTGGTTCCGACTTGGATCAGCGGTCTACAGACTGTCGACCCCATGAGTTCCACATGCAAATCGTTTGGTAATTACAACGTTAACAATGTGAACATGAAATAGATGCAGTTACATGCATACTGTTAGTGATTCGTTATATTATTGGCGTACTTATATTGAATAATTAATTAGAAACAAGTTCAGTACAACGGACCAAGACTGCTGCACAGAAGCCCTTCATCACACCTTCATCCCCAGACTCCAGAAATCCTCTTGAACGGATCCAAAAAATGCATTTACCTAAATAATGTTTTACCATTTTGGGTAAGATAAGGGGATAAAAAAAAAAAATCAAACTATTGAATTGTATAGCTGGCCCATTTACAATAGTTTTACTCCATGGAAAAGACACATCCCCACAACATTACGAAATAGTCCAGATTTTATTGTATGACATGGCTGTGATATTCATCTTACTCTAAGCGAGTATCAAAGCAAAAGACAAAGTGGGGTCAAGTTTCATTATTCTTTGGATAGCTTAATCAAAGCCTGACAACATGAATCATGGCAAATGTATCCATCTTTTAGAAGATAAGGGTTAGTTCTAGAACCTACTTAGATGCGTGAAAATGCACACAACTTACCTAAAATGAACCCAAAAGATGTGTGAACTGAAGAGTAGCGTCTCTTAAAATCATCACAGATCATCATCAATCAACAGCTCTTTAGCAGAATCAAGTGAAAAACAGCTTAGTAGGAACAGAGTAGAATTTAACCAAGTCAGTGAATGGCGTCATTAAGCTAGCAAATGTCTTTCTGCTCTGGCTTGACGGTAGATAATGTAATGAGGGCTTCCAGCGTCATGCAGATCAGTGGAGGGGCAGACAGCGGTATCTGATTTTTCAGCCAGCTCCCAAAGAAATTCTACTTGATGAGGTGGTTAAAAAATGTCCACCAGCAAGTTCTGTGATTGACATCAGGAATCCGGGTGTTTGTCAAACAGGACTGAATAAGATGGAGGGAGGGAGGGAAGAGTTACCACTCGATTCTCCTCCCCCCCTTCGCTCCTCTGCGCCTCCCATACCTTGAGAGGGCACTCGTACCCACTCGTCAGGGGTGAATGATGCCCTTTAGCCAAAGTTGTGGAGCGCCAGCCTAAACATGTCATTGGTGCACACCCATGCATCATTAATATTTTTCAGGATAAAACTCTGGTGAAATCCCATGATGGGGTCATCATCTGCCTGTGAACAAATACACAGGCAAGCAAGTTAACATCAAAATCTTACAGGATTTGCTTTAAAATATACACAAATTGGCTATTTGAATAGAATGTCTTCTTGGTGAAATAAAAAATATGTTGATCAATAATATGGCTGTGGACATTTGCAAAAAGTCCATTTTAATTTCACTGTAAATATATTCATTGCCAACAATATTGCATACAAATGTATAATACAACCTCAATATCAAAGACTGACAACAAATGCTTAACGACTAGTTTCAACATGAGAAAGAGTACTTATGGAGGGAGCCCATGAAACTGGACTGTTGGTCAGCATCATGCTCAATGTGTTGCTCACCTTTAGCTGCCCTACAACCATACTCAGGATACAGCAGTCTGGGGTAGGCTGATGGTCCTGTGCTGTTATACTGTGGGCTATTTTTGTGAAGGGCAGGCTCTAAAGAACATAAGAATCGGGGTTGGAACACAAATAATAATGTTAATCTGAAACAACAAGACTAATGAATAATAATGGTTGGATGATGCAAAAGTGATGCCTACATTAAAATAGCAGATGCATAAAATCATATGTTTATTTTTTTCTGCTTATTATCAATCACCCTTTGCCCTGCCATGCCTATAATATAAAAACTTGAAATATAAAAAAAAGCTCACTGAGAGTTTCTCAACAATTGCTCTTTTTCCCTGGAACTGCTGTCCCTCCCACGTAAGGCATGATGCATCAATCTGGAGGGAACGGAGGTGAAATAGAAAGAAAGAAAACACAAGTAAGACAACATTAGAAGTGTATCACACAAGATTCATATCCGCTTTTTCAGCACCAGAACAATTATTCAAGAGGATGTGTTTTAACAATGAGGGGAGAGCAGAAAACTCATCTAGAGCCTTTGGCATATAGACATAGAGCTTCTTCAAGAAGACTATACCTCACAGGTCATGCATAATATGTAATGTCTCAACCAAAATAATCATAAAATACCTAGTTTGATGACGTTGTGAAGTAGGCGGTTTGTTTTCTTCACCAACATTGCCAGTGAAATTATACGACACTCACTCAGAAATCATGTTCAAGGACAAAACAACGGTATATTACACACTTGGTGACTGGAATGAGAAACGTTTCATAGTAGCACAAGCTATCAACTTATGCTGTAGCATAAACTAAACTTATATTGAAATATCATATCAATAAATTAGGTCTCTAATGGATTAGTGTTTCCCAGGAATTTAGGGGGGGAAGGGGATTTGATAACATTGACAGGCAACCAAATGTTGCCTGTCTGTGGTTGAATAAAACCACAGATTTCTTTGTTTGAGCATTGTTTGAAACATTAAGGATAATAAATGTACACAACTCAACAAAAATATCGATCGAGTCGCATTTAGAATTTGAAGATGCAACATATTATACCTTCCAGTATAGCAACCTGTGTCTTTATTAATATATATCAACATAATTTTAGAAGGATCATTTGTGAAATAAATGGAAACCTTAAGACAAACAAAATGTAACTTTGTGATGAGAATGTTGATTTGTCAAGTGGCTGAAAAGGACAACCGCGAAGCAAATCAGAAGAATACTTAATGGTTAAAAAAAATATATTGATCGTTTTCAAAACTCACATATATTGATCCGAGTTGCGTTCTGTCAGTGTCAAAAAGTTGGTAGTAGTGTTGCACAAAGCTTGATCCTATCTGTTCCCATAGAGGTTTCTCCCCCATCCTGAATCAACCTGCAGCCGGCACTGGACAGACACAGGGAAATCAGGTGAAGGTTTCTCCTTAGCAGAGGTTTGCTTTTTGTTTTATAAGGTATAATAATAAAAAAAAAAAAACATGTAAACAATATATCTTTACATTTGAACAATAATATAGATTTCAACAAAATCAACAACACTTTTGTAAAACGTATAATGTAATGCATGGCAAATAATACATGCATATGTTATTTTATGGTATTGTATGTGTTATTGTTTACATCACTGGGGTTGTAAATTAGGATAATTACTGGTAATAAATAGGAAATACTGAGTGGTAATGTTTAAGAAAAGATTGGCAGGTTCTGTTGATATAATAAATCCAGCCAACTGTCAAAATACATTGTAACGTTTTCCTTCTCTGGAATTTTGAAAGGGGGTGCGGTCGCAAGAAAATCCATGGTATGCAACTCACAACAGCAGGGCATCACTGACGCAACACAATCAAAAGTGCTGTAGACTTAGGAAAGTACGATTGTGTATCCTAGTGGATATTGTATTCACAATACATTGGCTTCTGTTTGCGTTATTTGCCCAGGCGTGCAAGCATGAGCATATTGAGTTACGCGGGCCTTCTTTGGTCCGTTTGGTGACACAGCTAATGACAGTGACATGTTACACCGTGTGTGAGCCATGGGGGCTACAAATAAACCATGGGGTCAGGTTTTTTCAGTTCCACGCGCTGATCTTGATATTATCGACAAAACAAAAGCTCAGGCAAGTCATCAACAAACCCGCATAAGTTACTGATAAAATCCGAGGGGGAATCAAGCCAGTCACTACGGAAAGATTAAAAGTCATTGACATCTCGTTATTACTAGGGTATTTGCTAGCTCGCGTTTGCTAACATTGACCAGATCAAGAGCGTTTCCAGAGGTCCCAATCAACCCATTGACAAAACATATAGCACGAATAGCTACAGCCTCCACGGGCCTGACAACCATTTCGGACATGAGTTAATTGCAATATTTGTATTGCTAGTATGTACTTTTTCCACGGAGTTCTAAAAATATCCTGTGTGCTCAGTGTTTGTGTCCCCTCCCCTGTGCCTCTTCTTCGCTGACTCTCCTCCGGGCCCGTGCTCACTGTCCAGTCCGCTGCAGGTACCACACATAGGCGTGACCGACTGGTACCGGTGCAGCCGGACTATGGCTTTCTGCTGGCTCCCGTTTGTTAAATGGTCGTACGAAACATTAGACATTTTATTTGCATTATATATCCATTCATTGTTCATATGAGTGTTTAAATCGAAGGAACTTACCGTAAACCAACACCGCTCAGCCGCCCGTGTATAGCGATTACAGTCCAGTGTGTCTACTCTGCTACGACCGTCTACGACAGACGCACGCCGAGAATCGTAATCCGCCCAAAGAATCATGGCCGTTTGAGTCAAAAATGTGTTGCCATTAGTAGTTTAAAACGGTGAATTGTTTATGCAAAAAAATGATCTCCCCACTTTATTTTACGGTTAAAATAGTAGCAAATACAGATTCAAATACTAGATTCGACATATGTGCAAATGTTTGACAGCTTTAGCTGGTTCGTTGTAGGTTCACCAAGCGTCATATAAAAGCCAAACACATAAGGCACTAATTTAATTTATATGTAGGTCTACATTTCAAATTCTGGTGGTGGAAGACATGCAATACATATTAATAACAAGGTGCAACCTCAAGTAGGCCTATCCTAATTCATTATGATAATATGTTCTAGGTATGAAAGGTTATTATCCTCTCTAGAATTGTCTGCCAAAGCTGGTCCGCAGTCCAAAACATAGACTGTATCTTTGTAAGTCCTGGAGGGAGAG